>MNCI01031885.1:1136074-1168311 GCA_015680685.1 Gnetum montanum
CCCATATGATTAGCATAGGTGGCCATCTCCCCCATGACTGAATTGCAAGGGAGAGATCCAAAATAATGAATGTCTATTTGAATTTCGTATAAGTGCCCAACTCCTCCCAATTGATGATCTTAGGTTGAGGGGTGGGAGTTGGCGACGCTCATATTCCAACATGTTTATGCCTTCATTATTGGCATGGTTTGTCTCCTCAGTTCGTTCCATGCATATTTGTTTGCTCTTTTGAGTAGCTATCAATCACGGGGTGTCTACTACTTGTTGTGTGGTTGCTACATACAGGCATCTTTGTTTCAAAATTTCAAGAGCACACCTATTACATGGAGGCATTTCCTCCATGTCATCACCCGATGAATCACTGTATGTGATGCATGGAACTTTCCTCTTCTCGATCTTTCCATAAATGTTTATCTTAGAAATTTTCAAGGAAAGATCGCGGATCCTAAGACATGAGTCTACTGTACTCAGCCATGCCCTTCCCATTATAATTGGGAAGTCCCCTTCATTGCTGTTAACTTCTATCACCAGGAAGTCGGCTAGGTAGGACCAACCACACACAGTGGTAACAATGTCCTCCACCAATCCCAAGGGAATGGTGATGGACTGGTCTTCCAGCTCTAATTGGATGTTGCTCTCCTTAAGTTGGGGCAGGTTCTAGGCTTGATACATCTCTCGTGATAAATTGACTCTGGAACTTGAGTCAAGAAGAGCCTTATGTGGTTTGTTTCCGATGATTTGTAGATAGATTAAGGGACTCCCAGGGTTAGTTAGTTTCCTGGGAAGGTGGCCTACTTTGATCCTGTCAGTTACGGTATGAATTAACATAACCGTATGTGTTAAGCTCTGTTGGACTGAAGGGTGCTCCGAAGTGTTAGATGATGAAGGAGTGTACCTAGACTCAACCGCTTGTTGTTGCGAGAGTTTGTCTGGGCTTTTGGTTCTGAAGAAAGGTCTTCTCTTTTTATAGTTGTCAGAACCAACAACAGGTTGGATATTTACAGCTCTCGCAGTGTTATGTTGCTGTGGTTGAGTAGGGAGTTTCCCTTGCATTGTTGGAGCAGGAGGTGTTGTGGGAACTATAAGTAGAAGAGGTGCGGATGGAGTTGGAGGATGGAAAGTATGTGGGGTGCCTCCTGGAGGAGAAGGAGTCCTCCTAAAGTATTCCCGAACTTGGTAGTGACGTTGGGGAGTAGTGTGACTCATAGAGTCACTTGTAGAAACCGGCTGCTGCACATAATAGCCATAAGGATTAGGTTGCCAGTAAGGGTACCATTGTGTTGGCAGTGGCATCTCCCATGATTGTGGGTATTGCCACTGCTGATGCTATTCGATGGGTTGTGGTGGAGTTCCACTTGGATAGTATGTTAGTGGTTGTTGGAACTGCCTTGGATTACCTTGGGGATAAGGTAACCTTTAGGGTGTTTGCCGTTGGTTAAGTCTCGGATTAAGTGCATACACCCCAGACTCCTGTAGATGTGAGATGATTGGACAACATCCCTTGGGATGATCATAATAGCAGATCTCACATCCACCATCATCTTTTATGTCTGAATCCACAACTTCATCGGAGATAGTAATTTTCCCCTTACCCTTGTTATGTGTAGCGCCTGAATTTCTCCACTTTGTCTTACCTTTGTCACTACTTTGTTCCTCCTTAGACTCTTCTACAATTTTTAAGATAGTTTTAATTTTAGAGTCTAAGAAACTCCATACGTCATCTACCTTAGCGGTTATTTCTGTTCTTAACTTTTGAATCAGCAAGGTTTTCCTGTTCACCAACTCTTCGATTGGTGACTTATCCTCTTCATTGCAAAATTTTACTCCCTTCTTTCGAAGAGAGGGATCACGGTTGTATTCTTCCGCACTTTCCCTTTTTCGTAGCTCACCTTCTTCTTTTGCTACTTGCTCCAACAAGCGATGAACTTCATGTGCTCTAAGTTGTGATAGTCTCCCTTGGGCATAAGTCCCAAGGGTTCTTCTAGTTTCATGCCTTAGCCCATCTACGATGTGGCGAAGTTGATCCCGTCGTGTGTATCCATGGCCAGGGCAACGATGTAACAATGTGTAGTAGTGGGCCATGGCAGCATCCAAGGGTTCATAAGTACCTTGTTTCCAACCTTGGATCTACTTACGCAAATTAGACACTTGGAAGTACGTTTGATACTTATCGTTGAAGAGTTCTAGCATCATACTCCACCTCTTGATGGTTTCCGATTCTAAGGACCAGTACCAACTCTCTGCTTCCTTGGTGAGTGTCCTGGGAAACAGCTTAAGTTTTTGCCACTCGTTCTCTATGTTTTGCAAGGCGCAGGCATCATGGAATGCTTGTAAATGATGCTGCGGATCAGCGTTGTATCCCCCCTTAAATCGTGGGATATTGTTCATGTCTAAACGCTTGATCCGACTATCTTTTAAATGCCTTGTGGGAATTCTAACAGCCTCCGTTATGTCAAGCATACTTCGGGTTACAAGTAGGAATTTGTCATGATCATCTCTTTCATGATGCCTATGATGTGTTCGTTGTTCCCTACTTTCCCTTCGTTCATGCCCTTGTCCTCTCTCTCGACTCTCTCGTCGAGGTCTCTCATTTTTCTTACCTTTATCCTCTCCGTTATGCTCGTGATGGTTGCACCCAGATGTGGAAGGAGAGGGTGAGTGATGAGATGAAGGAGAAGAGGAAGGACAACCATCGCCATGACGATGCTTCCTACCTTCTCTTCTGCTGCTATGGCCCCGATCGTGGTGACGATCTAAGTGCCCATCCTTATCATGAGTTATTGTTCCCTCTGTGAACAGTTGGTGTTCATGAGCATCAGAACCAGGGATATGTATCGTTGATCGTAGGTTCCGATACCCTACCTCCTCACTTTTGTTAAGAGGGGGAACATATCTTGATAGCGAACTAGTTATAAGTGGTTCACCATCTCTAGTTTCACTAAGGACGTGTGGGACCTCTTTGCCCTTCAATAGTGTATGTTGGCTCTCCTACCTTGAGTCCCTCATATGTTGTGCTTCTGTGGGATAGTAATCCCTTGAATCAAAGTCTTCCACAACGTATTCTGCATACAATTTTTTCATGCCAATCTGTGCCAAAGCACGAAAAAGCATATTAGAGACTGATTGATCTAGGGGTAACACGATGTTACCTTGCAAATCGCTCCATCACAGCTGTTCGTCTTAATGGAGGATAAAGGTAAAGTTTGGAATATACTCATCGAGATGAGTATAAACTATCTTGTATTTTTTAGGACTTGGTTGATTTTGGCTATGTGTTTTTGACTGCCAACTATTCTTTGTATTATCCCTAGGTAGTGAGTCGCTCTTATTAGAAGAAGACATTTTTATCGGTGTACTATTTCACTGTTATATAATTTTTTTTTCTTGATTAACCCAAAGGTTCTTTTAGGCTTCTAACGATGTGAGTGATATCCTATGTTCTATTTAGCGCACAAACACTTAGTCTCTGACAACGGCGCCAATGATGAGTGGTGAGGTACCCCTACACTCAACCATACAAAACAAGCATAGCACATACGATCTTGTTGAACTCTGCAAACTAAGTGCCTACACACCCCATGGAACACTTGGGGTTAATCATTCGTTGTCTTCCCAAACTTACTTGTAGTTGTCATGGTGTATGGTTAAGTAAGTCCGAGGTATATGATTTTTATAGTCTTTTATATTTTATCTCCTATGCTATTGAGGTGAAGGGTTGAAGAAACTAACTAACTCTAACTAATGAACTAAGTCTAAATTACCTAGTGTCAGCATCCATTCCCACTTACTGTACACACCTTGAACTGATGCAACCATGGCTACGAAATGCTAATCGTTGCTGGGATCACCATTTGTAATGCATGTGCTCAAAGTGGTCGTACTGAGGCACTTAACTAGGAGGAAAGGGTTGAGAGAATCTAATCTAGCCTAAGTGCGATGAGCGGCCGATTCCTTGACTAATCGTACACATCTTTGTTCACGACTACCACTGGGATTACCAAGCGCAGATCCTGAATATGCCATTGGGTTACAAAGTAGTCACACTAGATGCTCGTAATCAAGTCGTACTCATTCTGCATTGCGATGAGCATCCATTCCTTGACTATCCGTACACATCTTTAGATGCTCATAATCAAGTCGTACTCATTCCGCATTACTAAGAGAAAGCAATAAATAACAATAAATAAAATCCTATTCCATGCACTGCAAGGTTTATTCAGGAAGTTTGTCTTTATTGCCGTACTCACCTTGTGTTCAGGTACAATGTTGCTCGAATAAAGATTCGTTCGCTTTAGGACTCCTACTGTGGGCACATGGAAAATATTCTATCTCTGGAGTGATCAATCTGCCAGAGTTTTCCTACTTCTAGCCTAGGATGATGAAACAAGGGAGAGCCGCCTCTTATTTATAGACTTGGCGACGGACCGCACGGCCTATGCGATATCGCGTCTCATCAGTTATTTTCAGCAATCTCGTGTCCATGGAATGTGCCCATTTCGACCCACATTGGCGAAGCTACATGGATGGTGTATGATCCTAGAAGTAAGAAGGAAAAAATGAAAGCATTACTAGATTCTTTCTGCCTCTCACCTGAAGTTACAGTAGCAGTAGGATAGTCGTAGTTGCCTAGACCACCACCTGTGCCTGAAGCTGGTGAAGGTTCCTTGGAACCTCAAGAGCCACCGCTGCCAGGGACTATTTTATCTTCTCCACCAAACTTCACACTATCAAGGAATGTGTTTTCCAATTTTGAAGAATCATGTCATGGTGTTCAATTTTATTTCCTAAACACTGCTATTTTTTAATGTGTTGATTCGTACATATGAGTACTCCATTTTTTGTTAAGTCAATCAATCTATTTTATTTGAGAAAAAGTTAGTCAATAATCCCATACCTTCCCAATTTTGTAAAAGAACTTGAGGATGAGTTTTCATTCAGTCATGGGGGTATGATGAGTTGCAGTTTGGTTGGCTACGTTAACAAGGTCTCGTCTACGCATTGTATCATGCATCGACGAGGCCCCATTGATGTAGTGTCTATTTTTGACTATAAATAGGCATCTACCAGCCACATTTATGGAAATAGATATTTTTTAGCAGTGAAGCTCTTAAAGTTTGTTCATTTAAAAGTTATAATTTTTCTCCAAAGTGCTCATAGTAGAAGTCATTGAGTGTACGGATCTTTATTCGAGCATTGTTGTACCTGAGCATGACAGTGTGTGTAGCAATAAAGATGAGCTTTTTGACAAATCTTCTAGCATTTTGGATAGATTAAATATTTTATTTAAGCATTTAATATTTTTAATTATTTATTAAATATTTTCCAATAACTAAGTTAATGAAGCAATTAAGCAAGATAGATTAAACACATAAGTACGACTGCTTTGAATGTAACACGTATTCGCTTGGTAATCCTAGTAATGTTATCGCTTGGTACACCCAATAGCATAGTGCTTGGTCACCCAACAATGGATACTTGGGTTCAAGATGTGTACGGAAAGTGGGACTAGATGCTTATGTTAGGACTAGTTAGACATTTGATAATTAGTTAAATCAAATTAGTTAGTCCAACTACTTTATTTCTCTTTAAGCACCAAAACCATGAAAATACAAAATGATAAAAATTAGATACCTCAATTGCACTTAACCATACCAGTGTACATCACAAATGTAATTGGGAAGACAATGATTGACCTTAAGGCAAGATTCACTTCCTAAAAGACTAGTGCACCAAAAATGATAAAGTCCACGGAATTCGATCTAATCACACGTAAACACTTTGTGATCCGTATGGTTGGGTGTAGGGGTACCTTGTCGCTCATCAATGGGGATGTCAAATCCCAAAAAAATGATAATAATTAAAAAATTTGGAGTACATTAGATCAACACACAAGAGAGATTCTAACTATAAAAGACCTATGAGTATGGGGATTCTTTTTTCAAGTTTTCATTCTTACAACCAATTTTAAAAACCCTCCCCTTTTGGGTAGGAAAAGGACCAAACATTACTTTTGTTTAGAAGCATCCTCATGATTTTTCATTTCATATTGAAGAATTTCTTGGAAAGAGAAGAAAAATATCTTGTTCAAAGAAGAATGAATGCATTAATTAAAAATAAGAAAAAAAGTTTTACAAAGAGAATTTTTTTGATTTTTTAATGTAGTGGTAAAACTCGAAATAAATTTTTAACAATATTTACCCCTAAGATATATAATCAAATTAAGACTTTATAACACAATATTGCCCACCAAAATTGAATCCATAACTTGGAGTTACCAAATGAAAAGTCTTACTCCTAAGCAACTCAAATATTATAACTCCTAATACTTATAGTTTCATTTATGGTTGCTATCCTAAACTTCATATACTAAGAGAATTGTTCATTCTGTATTTCTAATGACATTTAACATCTATCTTAACATTCATATGGTGCTAAGGAAGGGGGGTGTTGAAACCCCAAAATAATTGTAATATAGGTACACCCTAAGATATATAGTTTAATTGGAACTTTATAACTCAACATTGCCAATCAAAGTCAAACCCATGACTTGGAGCTTTCAAATCAATAGTCTTACCACTAGGCTAGGGATGTTGGAACATCAAAAGAATTGTAATATACTCAATTAGAACTTTATAACTAAGCATTGCCCACCAAAATTGAACCCATGACTTAACACTTTCAAATCACGAGTCTTACCACTAGGCTAACACCTCATTGTTTAGTCTTACCACTAGGCTAACATTCATATATTTGCCTCTAGTATGCATATTCCTTATCTTATAATAAAAGCACATTAAAGTATTATTGAAAAAGAAATTACAGAGAAAGAAATCAAAATAGTGACTTTTAGTTTAGCATATGGTAAAGATCTAGGTTTTGATGGTTTTCCTATTGAATTTTTAAATACGGATTGGAACATTGGTAGAGATAATCTCTTTCATGTTTTCCAAGAAGCCATTAAAATTTTTTTCTTAGTAAAAATATTAATAAAGGTGTGATTTGTCTTCTTCCTATGAATGGAGATCTTCAACATAGTGGTAATTGAAGGCCTATTACTCTTCTTAACAATACTGATAAAATTTTAGCTAAATACATGGCTTGTTGGATTCAGAAGGTTATTCAAGATATCATCAAACCTCAACAGAGTGGTTTTGTTAAAGGTAGACATATCTTAAATAATGTTATTGTAGCTTGGAAGGGAAGGAAATAGGCTTTTAATACTAACTAAGACATTGGTTTTATTAAGTTAGATTATCCTAAAGTATATGATAAGATTGAATGGAATTTCGTTAATTCTTGTCTTTATAAATTGGGATTTGGTAATTATTTTATTTGACTTGTCCATACCCTACTCATTGATGCTAATGCTCAAGTTACTACTAATTTTGGATTAAGTTCCTCCTTTTCTTTTCAATAATTAGTTTATCAAGATTGTTCTCTAGCTCCCTATTTTTTTTATTATTACTGTAGATTTTCTTTCACATATTTTGCATTATGATCTACCAAGGAAATTTATTAAGAAAAGGTCAATTGATGATTAAGGTACACAATTGCTTAACATGTGCATTGCATATTATTCTTTTTCTATGATCAGAAATTCTTTGCAATATATCAATACTCTCTTAGTGAGAGTAGGAAATTATGACATGTTATCTAGCTCTCAGATCAATTGGCAAAAATATGTTATTTATTGCAATGGAAATATTGATGAGTGTGTTACTCTCAAGCTTTAGAAAATTTTGAAAAAAGATTCTATGTTCAAAATTTTAGAAATTCCCTTTTCTTTTGAGCCTAATATTACTATTTCATGGAATTATGTGGTCGATAAAATTGAAAAAAAGCTTGAAAAATGGAAAGAAAAAAAGCTTACCCTTGTTGGCAAAGCTTAAGTTATTAAGCAAATGTTTTAATTAAGTTATGTATATTACTCTAATTGTTGGGCTTCTTCTAAAACATTTTATGAGATAATTAATCATATTATCTGTTAGTTTCTTTGGTAAGAAAAATAAAAAAAGGTTTTTCTAGAGTTGCTTGGAATATTTGCACTAGTAGGAAGAAAGATTGAAGACTTAGTCTCATTAATTATTATAACTAGGGTATTTCTCTTGCAATAAAATGAATTGCAAAGTGCAATAATGGAGATGATGTTTGGATGCTCCTTTTAAGAAATAGACTTATGCAAGAAAAACCTAAGAATGACAACAATTGGTCTTCTAATAACTTTCTTCATTATCTTATCTTTCCTCAAGCCATTTCTATTCCTGGTTCTGTAATCCATGTTAATGCATTTACGCGTTGTTGATAATGCACTTCCTCATTTCCGCGTTGGTATTAAGGTGTTCTCCATATCCCATAACATGGCCTCCATATTTGATAATGGATAACACATGTTTGCATTGGCATTGGGGTGACATCCACATCCAAATGGGGTTTTGGGTCTCTTATTTTTCAAATTTTTCTCATGGTAACCAATTCCATGGCCTATAAATTCATTCTTGATGAGAGAACAAAGGCACCACGAGTCACAATAGGATTGTAGTTCTGGTCCCTTTCATAGATGCTTAAAGGTTACATACACCATCATTGCAAAGCGCCAATGTGAAATAAGAATTTGAAAGCCAAGATTAATCGAAGGCATCAATGGCTAGAGGTCAGTTTCATTTGCTTTCACATTCTGTACTTTGATTACTTGTGCAATTTAATTTTTTGCACAATTATTTTCTTACATTTGGTATCGGAGTGTTAGATCTCTGTCTTGATGTGGTTTTTGATGATGGCGCAATCTAGAGATAGTGTTGTTTAATGTTTCTGCACATAACTAGATTTTTGTGATTTATGTATGCATAGTGATTTCTCGGAATATCGCATTGTAAGTTGTATCGTAGCGTAGGGAATTTAGTGAAAATTATTCAATGAGGGTTAACTCGAGTACGAGTTCAACCTCCCTAGGAAACGTTTCCCTTAGCGTGACAGGTACAATGTTAGTGAAGTTTGTGTAGGGTCTGGGCTAAGGGATCACACCCACCAATTTGATATGCGTACATTAAATATACTTAATGAAAGATTTTGGTGCGCATGTCATGGAAACACAAAGTAGCTATAACCTGAATTTTAAAGGTGCCATTTTTCCACAAGCATGAAGTTATATGTTTTGATTAAAGTCATACATCCATAATGTATTTTTCCTACAGTTATATGCATCAAGTCATTCAATATTTTTGATAAAGTGGTAACAACTGGATATGCATAAAGTTGTTCAATATTTTGATAAAATTATGTTTATACCATGTTGAATTTGGTATGCATATTTTTGTATATGTATGCATCATTTTCTATATATGAATTGTAACCAGTGATCTATATAATTTTGTATAATTAGAGAGTAGCCACAACATCTTTAATTATGCAAAATTATGTACTAAGAGCTTTTGGATCACATATGGTAGACAACATTAAAAATTGTTATTAATCATATGTAATATGATAAATTTTATTCCATAGGAATTTTTATTGTATTTAATATGATTAATTAGGATGATATGTTAAATTATTTTTCTTAATTTTCCAATAGGGATTAAAAAAAGGAATATAATTTAATAGTTTCATCGTAAGGATACATGAATATGTTTGAATTAAAATTTAGCCCATAGGCAATTTTATGTCATTTGATTCATATTTTACATGATTTACATTGGTAAACATGTCTTATGGTATTTTAACCTCAAATTTAGTGAAACAAGCATGTTTAATTATGCAGTTGTACAACTTGTAAGCTACTTTGATTTTAAATGTGACATTATTAAATTAAAGGGTGATAATTATAAGGTGTGGATGGAGAGAGTTCTTCTTCATTTATGCTAGATGGACATTGATTATGCTATCCGTAAGGATGAACCACCTATCGTTACAACAATTAGCCATCCGGATGATATTGGTAATTATGAAAAATATGAGCGATCTAATTGCCTCTGTGTCATGTTCATAAAAACCAAGATCTTAGTTGATATGCATGGTTCACTGGAATAGTATGACAATGTGCACACTTTGTTAAAGGCCATTGTTGAACAATTTGAGTCATTAGAAAAGGCATTGGCTAGCACCTTGATAATGAAGTTCTTATCCATGAAGCTCACTGAAATTCGTGGTGTGCATGAGCATACCATGCAAATGAGGGATATAGCGACTCAACTCAAAACACTTGAGGTTGAGATGTTAGAATCTTTCCTTGTGCACTACATCTTAAACACACTCCCACTGCAGTATGGACCCTTTAAGATTTCTTATAACACACATAAGGACAAATGGTTAATCAATGAACTAATGACCATGTGTGTGCAAGAAGAGGGGAGACTTGTTATGGAAGTGATAGAGAGTGTGCATCTGGCTACATGAGGAAAGAATAAGGAATAAGCCAAAGGCAAGTGGAAGGTCAAATTGCCTACACAAACTGATATTAAGAAGGAATCCAGGTGTTTTCTTTTGCAAAAAGAAAGGGGACATAAAGAAGGATTGTTCTAAATATCAGAAATGGCTTGAAAAGAAAGGTACTTGACTCTCACTTGTTTGTTTTGAATCTAATATGATTGATGTTGGCCATGACACATGGTGGATTGATTCTAGTTCTACAATCCATGTTACCAATTCCTTGTAGGGGGTGCAAAACCTAAGGAAGCCAGTGGGAAGCGAGTCATGTATCTATTCAGGCAATAAGATGTGCTCACATGTGGAGGTAATCATAATATGCAAATTAGTTTTAACTAGTGGTTTTATTTCAGAATTGGAAAAGACATTTTATATTCCAAGTTTTTCAAAGAATTTAATTTCTGTTTCAAGGCTTGTATCATTGGGATTTTCCTTTAATTTTTTAAACACTATATTTAGTTTATATTATAGATATGAACTTATTGAAAGTGGTACATTGACAGATTGTCTTTTCAAAATTAATTTACAAAATAAAACTTCTTATACATCTATGCATATTCATGTTAGCATTAAGAGATGTGTTATGAATGATGAATCCTCTATGTTGTGGCGTCGTAGATTAGGACATATCTCTATTAAGAGAATAAAGAGATTAGTAAATAATGGAGTACTTAGTACTCTAGATTTTATTGACTTTGACACTTGTGTGGACTGCATAAAGGGAAAGTAGACCAATATGTCAAAGAAAGGTGCTAAGAGGAGTTCAAATATATTAGAGATCATACATACAGATATTTGTAGTCCAGATATGGATGCGCATGGTCAAAAGTATTTCATTACCTTTATTGATGATTACTCACGATATATGTATCTCTACCTACTTCATAACAAGAGCAAAGCTTTAGATGCCTTTAAGGTGTTTAAGGATGAAGTAGAGAAACAATGCGATAAGTAAATAAAGTTAGTGAGATCTGATAGAGGTGGTGAATACTATGGTAGATATACTGATGATGGACAAGCACCTAGTCCATTTGCTAAGTTTCTTCAAGAGCATGCAATTGTTGCCCAGTGCACTATGCCTGGTTCTCTAGACTAGAATGGTGTGGTAGAAAGAAGAATTGAACATTATTGGACTTGGTGTTAAGTATGCTTAGCAGTTCCAAGCTTCCTAAGTCCTTGTGGACTGAAGCTCTCAAGACGACGGTGTATATATTAAACCAAGTTCCAACCAAGGTTGTCTCAAAGACATCATTTGAATTATGAAAAGGTTGGAAACTGAGTTTGTGACATATATGCATTTGGGGATGCCCGTCTGAAGTAAGAGTCTATAATCCATAATAAAAGAAGTTAGACCCAAAGACCATAAGTGGGTATTTCATTGGATATGCTGAACAGTCTAAAACATACAAATTTTATTGCCCATCACATACTACTAGGTTTGTGGAATCAAGGAATGCTAAATTTCTTGAGAATGACTTCATTAGTGGGAGTAGTAGATCTTGGAACATTGTTCCTAAGATAGATCATAAAGATGCTCAACCCACCACTTCAAATGATAGATAGATTGTTGTGCACAATACACCTAAAGTACAACTGCATAATGAACAACAACCAATCATTAAAGTTCCATAAACTGTTGATCAAGAAGTAGTAGATTCAGTTGAATAACAGATCCCAGAACCTATTGAACAACTTGTTGAACATCATGATCCTCAAGATAATGATGAACCAACATTAAGAAGGTCTACTAGAGTAAGATGATTAGCGATTCCTAGTGACTATATGGTGTATCTATAGGAGTCTAACTACAACATAGGAGCTGAAAATGATCCTGAAACATTTTGGCAAGCCATGAGTTGTAATTGATGCCATGAAAGATGAGATGAACTCTATGTCATCTAATAGAGTCTGGGATCTTGTCAAGTTGCCTGATAGTGTAAAAACCATTAGATGAAACTGGGTCTTCAAGACTAAGAAAGACTCATTGGGCAACATTGAAAGATATAAAGCCAAACTTGTTGCTAAAGGGTTCACTAAGATAAAGGGAATAGATTACAAGAAGACCTTTTCTTCTATATCTAAGAAGGACTCCCTTTGTGTTATCATGACATTGGTTACCCATTTTGATCTTGAATTACATCAAATGGATGTGAAAAGAACATTCCTTAATGGTGATCTAGAGGAAGAGGTTTATATGAAACAACCTATAGGATTTTTGTCTAGTGATGGTGAGCAATTGGTATGCAAGCTCAAAAAATCCATATATGGATTGAAACATGCCTATCGTCAATGGTACTTAAAATTCCATGATATCATCACTTCATTTGGTTTTGAAGAAAACATCATGGATCAATGTATACACTAGAAGGTCAATGGGAGAAAAATCTGTTTTCTTATTCTATATGTGGATGATATCCTTCTTGTAACCAACAATAGTGGATTTCTATATGAGGTGAAACATTTTCTCTCTAAGAATTTCAACATGAAGGATTTGGGTGAGGCATCTTATGTCATTGGCATTCAGATCCATAAGGATAGATCTAGATGTATTCTGGGACTATCATAGGAAGCCTATATCAATAAAGTTTTAGAGAGGTTTCAGATCAAAGATTGTTTACCAAGTATAGCACCCATTATGAAGGGTGACAAGTTCAATTTGAACCAGCCAGTGCCCTAGGAATGATTTAGAGAAGAGTCAGATCAGCAACATTCCATATGCTTTAGCTGTTAGAAGCCTCATGTATGCTCAAATTTGCACAAGACTTGACATTGCACTTGTTATGGGAATGTTGCACAAATATCAGAGTAATCCAAGTATTAACCACTGGAGGGCTGCAAGGAAAGTGATGAGGTACGTTCAAGGTACAAAATACTACATGCTTATGTATAAATGAATCAACTCCTTGGAGGTGACTGGCTACTCTGATTTAGACTTTGCTGGCTATGTTGATTCATGGAAATCCACATTTGGTTATGATTTTATGCTAGTTAGAGGGGATATATCCTGGATGAGTGGAAAGTAAACCTTGATTGCTACTTTCACAATGGAGGCAGAGTTCGATTCTTATTTTGAGGCTACTTCACATGGTGTATGGTTAAAGAGTTTCATAACAAGGCTTAGAATTGTGGATTCTATATCTAGGCCATTAAGAATGTTTTGTGACAATTCAGCTGCTATCTTTATGACTAAGAATAATAAGAGTGGCAATCAAAGTAAACACATTGACATAAAGTACTTAGCCATAAGGGAATGCATTAAGGAAAACAAAGTGGTCATTGCACATATAAGCACTAATTAATGATAGTTGATCCTTTGACAAAAGGAATGCCACCGAAATCATTTAAGAATCATGTAGTTTAGATGGGACTTGGTTTAAAAATGTAATTTGTTGTATGTATAATTTTAAAATTTTAATGAAACTTTTATTTAGTTATGCTATTTTCTCATATGGTTTGCGCATATAGTTATTAGAGAAAATACACATATGGTAGGACATAGAATGAACATTGGGTTTATTCATAAAGTTAAGTTACTATATGATGGGATGCGATATCGCATGGTATGCGATATCACAGTCGCTGTGATATCGTATCCCACGCGATATCGCGTCGTCCCCTGCGATATTGCAGTGCGTCGCCAAGTCTATAAATAAGAGGTGGCTCTCCCTTGTTTCTCATCCTAGGCTTAGACCGTAGCAAAAATCTGGTAGTTTGATCCCTCCAGAGATAGAATATTTTCCATGTGCCCGCAGTAGGAACTCCAAAGTGAATGGATCTTTATTCGAGCAAATATTGTACCTGAACACATGTTTGTGTACGACAATAAAGACGAACTTCTTGGATAAACCTTACAATGCATGGAATAGGCTAATTAGGACTTTATTTATTGCTATTTACTATTTATTATTTAAATGCTTTATTAGTCGTTAAATCTTTCTCAACCCTTCTCTCCTAGTTAAGTGCCTCAGTACGACCACTTCGAGCATGTGCGTTACGCTTGGTGATCCCAGCAACGATTAGTGTTTGGTAACCAAGGTTGCATTGGTTCAGGGTGTGAACGGTAAGTGGGAAAGGATGTTGATGCTAGGTTAATTTAGACTTAGTTAGTTAGTTAAGGTTAGTTAATTAGTCTCTTCAACCCTTCACCTTGTCGGCATAGGAGATAAAACAAAAAAGCTATAAAAATCATATACCTTGGACTTACTTAACCATACACCGTGACAAATACAAGTAAGTCTGGGAAGACAACGAATAATTAACCTTAAGTGTTCCATGAGGTGTGTAGGTAGTTAGTCTGCAGAGTTCGACCAGATTGTGCATGTTACACTTGTATTCGTATGGTTGAGTGTAGGGGTACCTCGCCACTCATCATTGGCACCGTTGCCAGGGACTAAGTGTTTGTGTGCTAAGTAGAACATAGGAGATCACTCACATCGTTGGGAGCTTAAACGAATCCTTAAGGTTAATTAAAAAAAAAATTATATAAACGGTTAATCAGCACACCGAATTAAACTAAGATGTCTGCTTCTTATTCTCATAAGAACATTACACCACATAGGGATAATACAAGAAATAGTCAGCAATCTAAAACACATAACCAAAATTAGCCAGTTCCTCAACAATACCGAGTGGTATATACTCATCCCGAGGAGTACATATCCAATTTTACTTTTACCCTACATTAAGATGAACAAATGCGCTGGAGAGACTTGCAAGGTAACTGATGAGACACGATATCGCATGCACCGCAATATCGCATCCCATGCGATATCGCGTCATCCCCTGCGATATCGCATACGTAATATTGCGGTCCGTCGCCAAATCTATAAATAAGAGGTGGCACTCCCCTCATTTCCCATCCTAGGCTAGAAGTAGGGAAACTTTGGTAGTTTGATCACTCTATAGATAGAATATTTTCCATGTGCCCGCAGTAGGAGTCCCCAAGTGAACGGATCTTTATTCAAGCAGCTTTGTACCTGAACGCAAGTTGTGTACAGCAATAAAGACGAGCTTTGTGGATAAACCTTGCAGTGCATGGAATATGTTTATTACATGTTATTTCTTATCTATTATTTATTACCTGCATTAGCGCGGCATGAGTACGACTTGGTTACGAGCATTGACGAATGTGTACAGTTAACCAAGGAATCGGCTACTCATCGCGATTAGTCTCTCTCACCCTCAACTCCTAGAATACGGGATGAGTACGACTTGATTACGAGTATCTATGGGTGTGTATGGCTAGTCAAGGAATTGGCTGCTCATCACGTTTAGGCTAGTTAAGTGCCTCAGTATGATCACTTCAAGCATGTGCGTTACGTGTGGTGATCCTAGTAACGATTAGCATTTGGTAGCCACAGTTGCATAGTTCAGGGTGTGTATAGTAAGTGGGAACGGATGCTGACGCTAGTTAATTTAGACTTAGGTCCTTAGTTAGAGTTAGCTAGTTTCTCAACCCTTCGCTCTTAGCATAGAAGACATAAAACCATAAAAGACCATAAAAATGATATACCTCGAACTTACTTAACCATACACCGTGACAACAACAAGTAAGTATGGTAAGACAACGAATGATTAACCCCAAGTGTTCCATGGGGAGTTTAGGCATTTAGTCTGCGGAGTTCGACTGGATCACGTGTGCTACGCTCGTTTCGTATGGTTGAGTGTAGGGGTACCTTTCCACTCATCATTGGAGCCGTTGCCAGGGACTAAGTGTTTGTGCATCGAATAGAACATAAGGGATATCACTCACATTGTTGTGAGCCTTAACGAACCTTCAGGTTAATCAAGAAATTTTTTTTATATAATGGTGAAATTAGGACACCAATCAAAAATGCCTTCTTCTCATAAGAGCAACTCACCACCTAAGGATCATACACGAGATAGTCGGCAACATAAAACACATAGCCGAAATTAGCCAAGTCCAAAAAAATACATAGATTTTACTTTTATCCTCCATCAAGACGAATAGCTGCGATGGAGAGATTTGCAAGGTAACATTTTGTTACCCCAGATCGATCAGTCTCTCGCATGCTTTTCCGTGCCTTGGCACAGATTGGCATGCAAGAATTATATGCTGAATACGTTGCGGAAGACTCTGACATGAGGGATTATTATCCCACAGATGCCCAACGTATGAGAGACTTAAGGCAGGAGAGCCAACATGCACTACTGAAGGGCAAGGTCCCGCACGTCCTTAGTGAAATAGGAGATGAGGAACCCCTTATCACGGGTTCATTAGCAAATGATGTTCCCCCTTCTAACGATGATGAGGAGGTTGGGTATCAGAACCTACGATTAATGATACATAACATTGGTTCTGATGCTTGTGAACAACAACTGTTCACAGAGGGAACAACCACTCATGCTAAGGATGGGCATTTAGATCGTCACCACGATTGAGGCTGTAGCAGCCAAAGAGAAAGCAAGAAACATCGTCATGGTGATGGTTCCCCTTCTTCTTCCCCTTCTTCATATCACTCACCCTCTCCTTCCACATCTGGGTGCAGCCACCATGAACATAAAGGTGAGGATAAAAGTAAAAAGGATGTAAGACCTCGACAAGAAGGTCGAGAGAGAGGACAAGGGCAAGGACGTAGGGAGAGTAGGGAACGACGAAGACATCATAGGTTTCATGAAAAAGATGATCATGATGAGCCCCTACTCACAACCTGAAGTATGCTTGACATAACGGAGGTAGTTAGGATTCCCACAAGGCACTTCAAAGATAGTCGGATCAAACGATTAGACATGAACAATATCCCACGATTCGAAGGGGGATACAATGCTGATCCACAAAATCATTTACAGGCATTCCACGATGCTTGTGCCTTGCAGAATATAGAAAATGAGTGGCAAAAACTTAAGTTGTTCCCAAGGACACTCACTAAAGAAGAAGAGAGCTGGTACTGGTCCTTAGAACTGGAAACCATCAGGAGGTGGAGTACGATGCTAGAACTGTTCAACGAAAAGTATCAAACGTACTTCAGAGTGTCCAATTTGCATAAGAAGATCCAAGGCTGGAAACAAGGTACATATGAACCCTTGGATGCTATCATGGCCCGCTACTATACATTGTTACATCGTTGCCTAGGCCATGGGTACGCTCAGCGGGATCAACTTAGGAATGAAACTAGAAGAACCCTTGGAACTTATGCCCAAGGGAGACTCTCACAACTTAGAGCCCATGAAGTACGTAGCTTGTTGGAGCAAGTAGCAAAAGAAGAGGGTGAGCTACGCAAAAGGGAAAGTGTGGAAGAGTACAACCGCGATCCCTCCCTTCGAAAGAAGGGAGTGAAATTTTGTGATGAAGAGGATGAGTCACTAATCGAAGAGTTGGTGAATTGGAAAACTTTGCCGATCCAAAAATTAACAACCGAGGTATCGGCCAAAGTAGACCAAATGTGGGATTCCTTAGACTCAAGAATTGAAACAGTCTTGAAAATTGTAGAAGAGTCTAAGGTTGAACAAAGTAGTGACAAAGGTAAGAAAAAGTGGAGAGATTTAGGCCCTGCACATAACAAGGGTAAGGGAAAAATCACTAACTCCGATGTGGTTGTGGATTCAGATTCAGACAATGACGGTGGATGTGAGATCTGCCATTATGACCATCCTAAGGGATGTTGCCTCATCATCTCACATCTACAGGAGTCTGGGGTGTATGTGCTCAATCCAAGACTTAACCAATGGCAAACACCTCGTAGGTTACCTTATCCACAAGGTAACCCAAGGCAGTTCCACCAACCCTTAACATATTATCCAAGTGGAACTCCACCACAGCCCATCTGACAGCATCAGTAGTGGCAATACCCACAGTCATGGGGGATGCCACCACCAACACAACAGTACCCTTACTGGCAGCCTGATCCTTATGGTTTTATGTGCAGCAGCTGATTTCTCCAAGTTACTCTATGAGTCACTCAACCCCCAACCGTCACTACCAAGTTCAGGAGTACTTCAGAAGGACTCCTTCTCCTCCGAGAGACATCTCACACTCATTCCATCCTCCAAATCCATCTACACCTCTTCCACCACAAGTAGTTCCCATAACACCTCTTGCTCCAGCAATGCAAGGGGAACTTCCTCCTCAACCGCAACAATGTCACACTACAAGAGTTGTAAATATCCAACTGCTGATGGTTCTGATAACTGTAAAAAGAGAAGACCTTACTTTAGAACCAAAAGCCTAGACAAACTCTCGCAACAACAAGCGGTTGGGGCCATGTACACTCCATCACCATCTAACACTTCGGAGCACCCTTCAGTCCAACAGAGCATAACGCATAC
Organism: Gnetum montanum; assembly: GCA_015680685.1. Classification (NCBI taxonomy): domain Eukaryota; kingdom Viridiplantae; phylum Streptophyta; class Gnetopsida; order Gnetales; family Gnetaceae; genus Gnetum; species Gnetum montanum. The sequence goes on from MNCI01031885.1 coordinate 1,154,783, forward strand.
GGTTATGTTAACGCATACCGTAACCGACTGGATTAAGGTAGGCCACCTTCCCAAGAAACTAACTAACCCTGGGAGTCCCTTAATCTATTTGTAGATCACCAAAAATGAACCACATAGGGCTCTTCTTGACTCAAGTTCCGGAGTGAACTTAATTTCACGAGAGATGTATCACACCTGGAACCTACCCCAACTCAAGAAGAGCAACATCCAATTAGAGCTGGCAGACCAGTCCATCACCATTCTCTTGGGATTGGTGGAGGACATCATTACCACTGTGTGTGGTTGGTCTTACCTAGCTGATTTTTTGGTGATTGAAGTGAACAACAATGAAGGGGACTTCCCAATTATAATGGGAAGGGCATGGCTAAGCACAGTAGACACATGCCTTAGGATCTGCGATCTTTCGTTAGAAATCTCTAAAATAAACATATGTGGAAAGATCGAGAAGAGGAAAGTTCCATGCATCACATACAGTGATTCATCGAGTGATGACATGGAGGAAATGTCTCCATGTAATAGGTGTGCCCTTGAAAATTTGCAACAAAGATGCCTGTATGTAGCAACCATTCAAGAAGTAATAGACACCCCGTGGTTGACAGCTAGGAGGAGCAGAAAAATGTGCATGGAACGAACTGAGGAAACCCATGCCAACAATGAAGGCATAAACACATTGAAATATGAGGGTCACCAACTTCCACCCCTCAACCTAAGAACATCAGTTGGGAGAAGTTGGGCACTTCTTAGAAATTCAAACAAACACTCATTATTTTGGATCTCTCCCTTACAACTCAGTCATGGGGAAGATGGCCACCTATGCTAATCATATGGGGCCTTAAGTTCTTTTAAGTTTTTGTTTTACATGTTTTTGTTCTACAAATTTCTTTAACTTTTCTAATTTTTGTTTTACAAATTTCTTTAACTTTTCTAGTTTCTATTTTACAACATCGTTATACTTTTCCAATTTTTGTGTGTGTATGTGTTCCACCATGTAAGTTTGTCCCATAATAAGCGTTCTTCATGATGGTATGAACTATTTTCATATTGATTGCTAATGTTTGGTTTTTACCTTTAAGTCACAATGTTGATACTAAGGTATGTTTCTTTTGATATGGCAGGCAATGAGACCACTTCATCCATCCATCCACCAATTTCTATGGTTTCTCTCGGCTTGGAAATGTACAGTCCCTTCTTAATAAGAACTTAAATGAATTGGTGACTAGGCATTTCTCAAACTAAGGAAGGACTCACGGATTGAAAAGGGTGTGACTTCAATGGAACTTGATACTTTTGTGTTAGTCATTCTCTTGGGTGCTTGAATGTTTCTTCTTGAGTTTTCTTGCCGTTCCGATGTCCCCCAATTATCGGAAGCTGAGACAATAAAAATAAGAAGTCTTTGCATGGTGTGGTTATCACGCATAAAAATACAAAACACAAAAAGCAAAAAAAAAAAAAAAACAACAACAACAAAAAAACGCCGTGAGAATTCAAAGCACACCCCTTAGATGAAATAAACTTGGGCTACAGGCACTGGTTATGGAACCAAAAGTGTTCCCTCTAACTACGACCCTTCTCTCTTCCCATTCTCTCCTTTGTTTCATTGGAATGGTGGTGGCTCTTGGAGAGTGCATTCTTGTTGCCCAAGTGGATGGTCTAACCGAATGCATTGATGCGAAGTCACTAGATGTGGTTGGGTTGAGGCCAGAGTTGGAATGAGACTTGCTAAGTCACATTAATCATAAGACACACAAGGGGCTGTACACCACCTTGTTCTTGAGATTCCATTCCATCCTCTTCTCTCCATCCTTCTCTCCACTGTTCACCTCATTTCCGGTTGTATCATTAGTGTATATATTTTGGTTGATGCATTGTTTTCTTTTTGGTAAATTCTTGCAGTTAAGACTTTAACTCTTGTTCCAAAGGACATTCCCAGAGCCTACGGACTCTTTGAATGTGGGTTTGTCAGGGCATTAAGGGCATGAGCCTGCTTTGGGGAGGACCCACTGACATTCCTATTTGGAGCATTAGTTAAATTTTTTCCCTTAACATTTTGCAGTTAATTTTATTTTGTTCATTTCCATCTTGACATCCATTTCATCAATGCCATAGTTTTCCCTTTTTATCTATCTTCCTTACTCCTTTTCTTTCTCCATTCTAACACTATCGGAGGTTCGCGATTAGTCATGAGGGTACGGGGCCTGATTTTTTCGATTTTCTCCTAGCCTCGAAATTTTTGATTTTCTTCCTAACCCCTACACCTTCGATAGTCATCCTTAATATATTCCTAGATCCATATCATCCATACCACAACCTAGCCAATGGACTTACACCAAAGCAAGGTATCAATTACATGATGATTCAATTACCCTTGCTAATATACGATTGTGTTGTGTGTGTAGATTCCTAACCCCTACACCTTCGATAGTCATCCTTAATATATTCCTAGATCCATATCATCCATACCACAACCTAGCTAATGGACTTACACCAAAGCAAGGTATCAATTACATGATGATTCAATTACCCTTGCTAATATACGATTGTGTTGGGTGTGTAGATGGTGGACATGCAAACAACGGATTGGATTTGGAGCAAACACTTGGAATGGAGCAGCGCTGAAGCAGCTATGCAAGGAGCAAGATTGATGGTGTGCTTATGGATGGATGACGAAGGCGCAATCTTGGCGTTGGCAGCAACAACACTTCTTTCTCTCTCTCTTTCTCAGCTGCCAACTAAGACTTGATGTCATTGTAATAAGGTGTTCATCCTTGTTGTCATGAACACCAGTTTTGTCAAGTCTTGTAATAATGATCCGTTCACATGTCATCCCATTAGTTCCATTTCCCTCAATAATTCCATACCTACCTGATATTATTGTAAGGAACTCGAGGATGAGTTTTCATTCAGTCATGGGGTTATGATGAGACGCAATATCGCATGCACCACGATATTGACATCGTCGCGATATCGCTTCATCCCATGCGATATCGCGTACACGATATCAGGGTCCGCTGCCAAATCTATAAATAAGAGGCGGCATTTCCCTCATTTTCCATCCTAGGCTAGAAGTAGGGAAACTCTGGCAGTTTGATCACTCTAGAGATAGAATATTTTCCATGTGCCCGCAGTAGGAGTCCCCAAGTGAACAGATCTTTATTCGAGCAGCTTTGTACCTGAACACAAGTTGTGTACGGCAATAAAGATGAGCTTTGTGGATAAACCTTGCAGCGCATGGAATAGGTTTATTACATGTTATTTCTTACCTGTTATTTATTACCTGCATTAGCATGGCATGAGTACGACTTGGTTACGAGCATTGACGAATGTGTACGGCTAACCAAGGAATCAACTACTCATCGCGATTAGTCTCTCTCACCCTCAACTCCTAGAATATGGGATGAGTACGACTTGATTACGAGCATCTACGGGTGTGTATGGCTAGTCAAGGAATTGGCTGCTCATCACGTTTAGGCTAGTTAAGTGCCTCAGTATGACCACTTCGAGCACGTTCGTTACGTGTGGTGATCCCAGTAACGATTAGCATTTGGTAGCCACAGTTGCATAATTCAGGGTGTGTACGGTAAGTGGGAATGGATGCTGATGCTAGTTAATTTAGACTTAGGTCCTTAGTTAGAGTTAGCTAGTTTCTCAACCCTTCACTCTTAGCATAGAAGACATAAAACCATAAAAGATCATAAAAATCATATACCTCGGACTTACTTAACCATACATCGTGACAACAACAAGTAAGTATGGGAAGATAACGAATGATTAACCCCAAGTGTTCCATGGGGCGTTTAGGCATTTAGTCTACGAATTTCAACCGGATTACGTGTGCTACGCTCGTTTCTTATGGTTGAGTGTAGGGGTACCTTGCCACTCATCAGTAACATAGTGTTACCTCTAGATCGTGGAGTCCCTAACATGCTTCTACTTGCTTTGGCACAGATAAGCATGACAGAATTATATGCTGAATGTGTTGCGGCAGACTTTAACATAAGGGATTACCATCCCATAGAAGCACAACGTATAAGGGACTCAAGGCAAGAGAGCCACCATACACTATTGAAGGGCAAAGAGGTCCCGCGTCCTAAGTGAAATTAGAGATGGTGAACGACTCATAACGGGTTCTCCATCAAATGATGTTCCCCCTCCTAACAATAGTGAGAAGGTGAGGTATCAAAACCTACGCTCCACGATACACAACCCTGGTTCTAATCCCCGTGAATGCCAACTGTTCACTGAGGGAACAACAACACATGACAAGGACAGGCACTCAGATCGTCATCACAATCGGGGCCGAAGCCATAGAAGAGAAGGTAAGAAACATCGTCATGGTGATGGTTCTCCTTCTTCTTCCCCTTCTTCACATCATTCATCCTCTCCTTCCACATCCGGACATAGTCATAGAGAGCATAACGGTGAGGATAGAGGTAGACAAAATGAGAGACCTCAACGAGAGAGTCGAGAGCGAGGATAAGGGCATGAACGAAGGAAAAGTAGGGAATAATGTAGACATCATAGACTTCATGAAAGAGATGATTATGAAAAACCCCTACTTGCCACCCGAAGTATGCTAGATATCATGGAGGTAGTGAGAATACCAACAAGGCATCAAAAAGATAGCTGGATCAAGTGCTTAGACATGAATAACATCCCATGCTTCGAAGGGGGATATAACGCTGATCCACAAAATCATTTACAGGCATTTCATGATGCCTGTGCCTTGCAAAACATAGAGAACGAGTGGCAGAAACTAAAGTTGTTTCCCAAGACACTCATAAAGGCAGTAGAGAGTTGGTACCGATCCTTAGAATCGGAAACCATTAGGAGGTGGAGTACGATGTTAGAACTCTTCAATGATAAATATCAAACGTACTCCAGAGTGTCTAATTTATGTAAGCAAATCTAAGGATGGAAGCAGGGTAATCACAACCCCTTGGATGCTGCCATGGGCTGCTACTACGCATTGTTACATCGTTGCCCGGGTCACGGTTACGCACAACGGGATCAACTTTGCCATCTCGTAGATGGGCTAAGGTATGAAACTAGGAGAACCCTTAGGACTTATGACCAAGGAAGACTATTAGAACTTATATCCCATGAAATTCATCGCTTGTTGGAATAGGTAGCCAAAGAAGAAGGGGAGCTACAAAAAAGAGAGAGCACGGAAGAATATAATCGTGATCCTTCCCTCTGGAAGAGGGGAGTGAGATTTTGCGATGAAGAGGATGAGTCATCACTCGAAGAGTTGGTGAATAGGAAAACCTTGCTGCTCCAGAAGCTAACAATGAAGGTAGCGGCTAAGGTAGATCAGATACACGACTCCTTGGATAGTAGACTTGAACTTGTCCTGAAAATCGTAGAGGAGTCTGAGGAGGAACGAAGTAGTGACAAGAGATTCAGGCCCTACACGTGACAAGGGTAAGGGAAAAATAACTATCTTCGATGAGGTTGTGGATTCAGACACACACAATGACGGTGGATGTGAGATCTGCCAATATGACCATCCTAAGGGATGTTGTCCAATCATCTCACATCTACAAGATTCTGGGGTGTATGCACTCAACCTGAGACTCAACAGACGGTAGACACCCCAAAGGTTACCTTATCCCCAAGGTAACCTAAGATAGTTTCACCAACCGTTGACGTACTATCCAAGTGGAACTCCACCACAACCCATCAGACAACATTAGCAGTGGCAATATCCACATTCATGGGGGATGCCACTGCCTGAACATCAATACCCTTATTGGCAACCCAATCCTTATGGTTACTACGTGCAGCAGCCAATTTCTCCAAGTGACTCCATGGGTCACACAACTTCCCAATGTCACTACCAAGTTCAGGAGTACTTTAGAAGGACTCCTTCTCCCCTGGGAGACACTCCATATCCATACCATCCTCCAAATCCGTCCACCTCTCTTTTGTTGATAGTTCCCATACCTCCTACTCCAACAATGCAAGGGCAACTCCCCACTCAACTGCAACAACGTAATGCTACGAGAGCTGTGACCATTCAACTCGTTACTGGTTTTGGAAACCGCAAAAAGAGAAGACCTTTCTTTAGAACCAAAAGCCCAGAAAAGCTCTCACAACCACAAGCGGTTGAGTCTAGGTACGCTCCTTCAACACACAAGGCTTCGGAGCTCCCTTCAGTCCAACATCAAAGCTCAACGCATACGGTTATGTTAACACATACCGTAACCAACTGGATCAAGGTAGGCCACCTTCCCAGGAAACTATCTGACCTTGGAAGTCCCTTAATCTACCTCTAAGTCACTGGGAACGAACCTCATAAGGCTCTTCTTGACTCAGGTTCCAGAGTCAACTTAATATCACGAGAAATGTATCAAGCCTGGAACCTACCCCAACTTAAGAAGAGCAACATTCAACTAGAGCTGGCTGACCAGTCCATCACCATTCCCTTAGGATTGGTGGAGGACATTATTACCACTGTGTGTGGTTGGTCATACCCAGTCGATTTCCTGGTGATTGAAGTTAACAACAACGAAGGGGACTTCCCAATTATAATGGGAAGGGCATGGCTGAGTACAATAGATGCATGCCTAGGGATTCACGATCTTTCCTTGGAGATATCTAAGGTAAAAATTTATGGAAAGATCGAGAAGAAGAAAGTTCCATACATCACATACAGTGACTCAGAGGATGATGACATGCAAGAATCATGGGTGATGTAACATCTCCTGCATGTAACTGGTGTGCACCAGAGGATAACATTCAAAGGTGCCTATATGTAGCAACCACTCAACAAGTGGACACCCCGTGGTTGACAGCTAAATAGAAGAGCAATCAACAAACATGCATGGAACGAACTGGGAAAATAACCCATGTGAACAACGAGGGCATAGATACCTTGGAATATGAGCATCGCCAACTTCCACCCCTTAATCTAAGAACATTAATTAGGAGAAGTTGGGCACTTCTACGAAATTCAAATAGACATTCATTATTTCGGATCTCTCCCTTGCAATTCAGTCATGAGGGAGATGGCCACCTATGCTAATCATTTGGGGCCTCAATTCTTTTTAAGTTTTTGTTTTATACATTTTTGTTTTACACGTTTTTGTTTTACACATTTTTGTTTTACAAATTTCTTTAACTTTTCTTGTTTTTGTTTTACAACATTGTTTATACCTTTTTCATTTCTTGTGTGTGTGTGTGTTATCCACCTTGTAAGTTTGTCATTTAATAAGTGTTCTTTATGATGGTATGAACTATTTTTATATTGATTGCTCATGTTTGGTTTTTACCTTTAAGTCATGATGTTAATACTAAGGTATGGTTCTTTTGATATGGCAAGCAATGAGTCCACTTCATCCATATATCCACAACTTTTTGTGGTCTCTCTTAGCTTGGAAATGTACAGTCCCTTTCTAATAAGAACTATAACGGATCGGTGATTGGGCATTTCTCAAACTAAGGACGGACTCAAGGATTGAAAAGGGTGTGGCTTCAAGGGAACTTGATGCATTTGTGTTGGCCATTCTCTTGGATGCTTGGATGTTTTCTTCTTGAGTTTTCCTACCGCTTGGACGTTACCCAATTATTAGGAAGCTGAGCAAATAAAAATAACAAAGTCTTTGCATGGTATGGTTCTCACGCATAAACACATAAAAAAAAAGTGAGAATTCAAAGTACATCCCTTAAACGAAATAATCATTTGGGCTACAAGCACTAGTTATGGAACTAAAAATGTTCCCTCTAACTAAGGCCCTTCTTGCTTCCCATTCTCTCCTCCTCTATTTCGTCGGAATGATAGTGGCTCTTTGGAAGATGCATTCTTGTTACTTCAAGAGGATGGATTGGCCAAATGCATTCATGCGAAGTCACTAGAAGTGGTTTGTTTGAGGCCGGACTTGGAATGGGATTTACTAAGTCACATTAATCATGCACTACACAAGGGGATGTACACCACCTTGTTCTTGGGATTCCATTCCATTCTCTTCTCTCCATCCTTCTCTCCATTGAACACCTCATTGCCGGTTGTATCATTAGTATATATTTTGGTTGATGCATTGTTTTCTTTTTGGTAAATTCTTGCGGTTAAGACTTTAACTCTTGTTCCAAATGAGATTCCCATAGCCTACGAACTCTTTGAATGTGGGCTTGTCAGGGCATTAAGGCCATGAGCCTGCTTTGGGGAGGATCCATTGACATTCCTATTTGGTGTACCAGTTATATTCTTTCCCCTAACATTTTTGCAATCCATTTTATTTTGTTCATTTCCATCTTGACATCCATTTCATCAATGTCATAGTTATCTCTTTTTCTCCATCTTTCTTGTTCTTTTTCTTTCTCTTTCTCCATTCTCTCGCTACCGGAGGTTCACTCTTAATCATGGGGGTCTAGACCCAAATTTTTTCGATTTTCTCCTAACCCCTACACCTTTGGTAGTCACCACTATGATATCTCCAGACCCGTATCACCCATACCACAACCCAGCCAATGGACCTTTTACCGAAGCAAGGTATCAATTGCATTATGATTCATTCACCCTTACTAATATTAAGACTGTGTTGTGTGTGCAGATGGCAATCATGCAACAATGGATTGGATCTGGAGAGAACACTTGGAATGGAGCGATGCTGAAACAACTATGTAAGGAGCAAGATCGAATGGCACACTTACGGATGAACAACGAAAGGCGCAATCTTGGCGTTGGTAGCAGCAAAACTTCTTTCTCTCTCTCTTTCTCAAGCTTCCAAATAAGGCCTGATGTCAATGTAATAAGGTGTTCACTCTTGTTGTCATGAACACTAGTTTTGTCATGTCTTGTAATGATGATCCGTTCACATGTCATCCCATTAGTTCCATTTGAGTCAATAATCCCATACCATCCCAATATTTTGTAAGGAACTCGAGGACGAGTTTTCATTCAGTCATGGGGGTATGATGAGACGCAATATCGCATGGGCCGCGATATCGTGGCTGCTACGATATCGCATCCCACACGATGTCGTGTTGTCCCCTACGATATTGCGTACATAATATCGCGGTGCGCCGCCAAGCCTATAAATAAGAGGCGGCTCTCCCTTGTTTCTCATCCTAGGCTTAGACTGTAGTGAAACTCTGGCAGTTTGATCCCTCCAGAGATAGAATATTTTCCATGTGCCTACAGTAGGAACTCCAAAGTGAACGGATCTTTTTTCAAGCAAATATTGTACTTGAACACATGTTTGTGTACGGCAATAAAGACGAACTTCTTGGATAAACCTTGCAATGCATGGAATAGGCTAATTAGGAATTTATTTATTATTATTTACTGTTTATTATTTAAATTCTTTATTTGTCATTAAATCTTTCTCAACCCTTCTCTCCTAGTTAAGTGCCTCAGTACGACCACTTCGAGCACGTGTGTTACGCTTGGTGATCCTAGCAACGATTAGTGTTTGGTAACCAAGGTTGCATTGGTTCAGGGTGTGAATGGTAAGTGGGAACGGATGCTAACGCTAGGTTAATTCAGACTTAGTTAGTTAGTTAAGGTTAGTTAATTAGTCTCTTCAACCCTTCATCTTGTCAGCATATGAGATAAAATAGAAAAACTATAAAAATCATATACCTCGGACTTACTTAACCATACACCGTGACAAATAGAAGTAAGTCTGGGAAGACAATGAATAATTAACCTTAAGTGTTCCATGAGGCGTGTAGGCATTTAGTCTGTGGAGTTCGATCGGATCGTGCGTGTTACGCTCGTATTCGTATGGTTGAGTGTAAGGGTACCTCGCCACTCATCACCATATAAGAAATTAAGTTTTGAGAGATAATACTTTGTAATACATGGAAGATAATACTCACATTGAGAGGAACTATTGTCATGATTCATGCATTTGTTTCTTGAAATCTAGATTTGATTAAATATGGAGACCAAGTGGGAGATTGTAATCCACGTTAATGCGTTTACGTGTTGTTGATAATGCACTTTCTCATTTCCGCATTGGCGTTAAGGTTTCCTCCATATCCCATAACATGGCCTCCATATTCGATAACAGATAACATGTTTTTGCATTCGTGTTGGGGTGGCGTCCACATCCGAATGGGGTTTTGGATCTCTTATTTGTCAAATTTTTCTCATGGTAACTAACTCCGTGGCCTATAAATTCATTTTTGATGGGAGAACAAAGACACCATGAATCACAGTAGGATTGTAGTTCTGGTCCCTTTCACAAATGCTTAAAGGTTGCATACATCATCGTTGCAGAGTGCCAGTGTGAAAGAAGAATCTAAATGCCAAAGTTAATCAAAGGCATCAATGGCTAGAGGTTAGTTCCATTTGCTTCTGCATTATATACTTTGATTACTTGTGTAATTCGATTTTCTGCACAATTATTTTCTTACAGGTTCTCCAATTTTTAAATGAATTTGAAAAACATGGTGAAAGCCTAGTAAATATTGGAATTACAATCATATTATAGTTTTACAAGATATGATTAAGCAAATTAGCCCCTGGTAGCTTCCTTTTAATGAAGGAGCTTGGGTTACCTAATGCATTTAAATTGTGTACCACTTGAAGTAGATTTGGTATCATTGTAGTTTCTTGTCTGCATATGCATGATAAATGGATTACTTGAGATGAAGCTTCTAGCCTCTAGGGTTTGAATAAAAAAAGGAAAAAGAATTTTGAAAAATTAATTTCTACTCTTGAGTATTCATTTAAAATTAACAACAATTTGCATTAGGCTTTTCCAAATATTTTTTGGAAAGATGGCAAATATGTTTTTCCTTTTAATTTAAAAGTTGCTTATAAGATTATTACAAAGAATGATTTTATTCATAACAAATTCAACAAGGCTTTAAAAATGCAATTATCATCTCACTTTGGATGAGGAAAATAAAAGATATTTGGAGAGCTCTTACATTTCATAAAATTCGTATTTTTTATGATGTCTTATCCATCAAGATCTTCCTAGCAGCACTTATCTTCAACATATGAGAAATGTTCCTCAATGTTCTCTTTGTAAAAATGAAGACTCATTTTCTCTTGTTTTTTTAGTATCCTACTGCTCAGCATGCTTGGAAATGGACATCTAGAATTTGTAACTTTCAACTGAGCTTCATTAAAGTTATTTTTGGTGATGAACCTACTTTGCCTACTTCATTTCTTTGCATTTGGAATTGTCCTTTACTACTTGTTTTTTTACCCTATTTAGAAGCTTTGGTGTGTAGTTATTTTCTTGGAGAGCAAAACTATAACCTCTCTTCAAGTGTCAAATACCATATTTTCAAAGATGTTGTTTTTCAGCTACAACTTCAAACAAAAAACCTCATAGTAAAAGCTAAACAATTAATTTGTTTTTGACAATTAATTTCTTTTTGTTTTGGAGCCTCAAGGATAAGAGCCTTTCAACTTTTGTTACCAATTGTTTTTTATCTTTAATTGATGTATTCTTTTTTCTTTAGAGAGAGTTTTCTTCTTCTCTTTACAAAAAATCTTTTAGATAGAAATGAATTCTCATAAGGACAAGGCCTAATCTTTTTTCTATCCTAGAGGAGAGGGTTTTTAAGATTTGTTGTAAAGATAAATACTTGAAAAGACATCCTGAAACCATTGAGCTTTTTCTTTCGACTTTCTCTTTGATTATCTAATGTACTCTGAATTTTTTTAAAATTATCATTCCTTTCTTTTGGGTTCTAGAAAGTTTCAAAATTCAATTTCACCTTCATTCAGTTTCAGTTACACCGCTTAAAAGAGGAAAACATTCACTTGTTCTAATAGCAATGTTCACAAACCTCCAAAAATCTATTCATTACATCTTTCAGTGTATGTTGTAAGATTTGTAACCCTTTTTCTTCCATATGAGTAACCCTCATGCCGAAAGACCCGATCCGTTGCGGCTGTTGCCTGATCTGCCGTGGATCTAAAAATATGAAGTATTCAATGGATACAGAGCATCCTTCAACTTCTTTTGCTACTACCAGAGCCACCAATTTGACTCTCTTCCATTGTCCATTAACAAAGCTAGTCAACAATCCATGATTAACCAATAACAGATTATTCAAAATTTCTATATACCTGACAGTTTGCAGGATTCATGCTGCCCATCCGTAATATTGCCCTAGCTAGCTTCCCTCGCTACCCACGACCCTTACTTTCATTTTCAAGCTTTTTCCTCGCATTCTAGGTATATTCTGTTCCTTATGATTAATTCACCTTTGATTGTTTTTACTTTTTTACTTTTTCTTTTTCAATTATGTTATCGTCTATGAAAGATGCTAGTCTGTTATTACTGACTTTCCAGCTGGAAAATTAAGATCTTTGGATATATATCATAGCCTAAGATCAAATTGCAAATGTATAATACGATGAAGTTAAAACGGTGGAAAGAGTGACAAGCAGGGAGTAAAACAACTACAACCAATTATGCAAAATTTAAGAACTAAAGAAGTGGGCTGCGTACCCTCCAATTCGTGAGGCAGCCACATTTTTGATATAACATAGCCCCAACATTCGATATCAAAGAAAGCAACGAGGTATCCAAAGCCAGGTGTTGGAAAGGGGTTAACTCACCAGTTAAGTAATAGCAGGCTTAATAAAAACAAATAAAACAAAAAATATACACCAGAAATACAATGAGGAAGACAAGATGCTTGTGATTGCCCAGCACTACTGTTTGTTTCCTGAAATGAAATATTCATTCATTATCCATATTTATTTCCAACATTCAACTTTAAAACACATTCATCGGTGTCTCCACTACTTAGAAAGGTTAGATTTTTCAACTCGATTTCAAGACTAAATTTTGGGGGTGTCGGACCCATTTCAAGACTAAATTTTGATTCTTAAACATCATCAACGAGAATATTTTTCATTATCCTCGCAATTTTGATTTCTCCTTTACTAATCAAGTACAGTGATCTTTGCTAATAATAGAATTAGCACAAGTGTGCACAGCTACAAAGTCATAATACCTGAATTATTACAGCAGTCAGAACAACCATATAGGTTAAACCATCCATGTGGTTGCTCTCTTTAACACATTTTTGTATCATGTGGTTGACATTACATAGCTTGATTAACAGATTTACATCGGTTTACAAATATTTGATATTCACATTCAGCATTAAGGCTTATTTAGGAATCAACTTTATATTTTGTTACCGAATTTAGTCTGAGACACATCGCATAGGCAATAATGTCTCCCTACATAGGACAATCACTGGGGTAATTCATAGGGTGTCGGGCTGCTGATTCACGAACCCGCTTCTCTTGCTCTTGGAGATTTATTGGAAGTTTATCATAAACATCAGTGAAAAGGCATTCTATGCCTGGCTTATCTATCTGCTCTGCAGTTTGTATTGCTCTCAGCATCTATAAATCCATGAAATTCCAAACAATTAGGCATGTGGTCCGATAGTGCACAACCTAAATAAGCTTCTAGACCTTTATTAAATACTTAAACATTGAGTTTAGGGTGAAATGAACAGTTCAAAGAGGTCATCTCTATCGCTGAAACCCACCTCATTTCGTACTCCATCCCTAAGCGATTTTTCATCATTTTCAGTCCACC
>MNCI01031885.1:1171774-1240361 GCA_015680685.1 Gnetum montanum
CCCCCCCCCCCCCATTTATATAAGGCATTTTTATTGTTTTTTCAATTGTAGATTTGGGTAAGCCCTTAATAGTGCAAAAAGCCCTTGAAATAAGCTTTTTCATTTCTCAGCATGCAATTTTGATAACTTGTAAATAGACTCTAAACCTTGATGTAAGTTGATACTTAGGCTAATGTTATATGTTTGTTGTTGTTGCCAATGAAGGGTTTATCTCATTCATTGATAAGCATTGTGTAGGCAAGAGGTTAGAAGTCCACATCATACTTGAGGTATAACACCCTTATTAATTATCAATAAAATCCTATAAATAACTAATAAAAGTGCTACGAAACCTAAGGATCTAGATTTAACCTTGATTTAGTAACTAAAAAAATCATAAAATAGATAAAAGTGTATATATAATAGAGCAATACACCACAACAAAATATCATATTACTCGCACATATAATTAAATAAATTTTGTTTAAAGAAAAATAGAAGTTTGCGTAGCCACAAAAATGAAAATATTAAAAAATTTCACTAGTTACATCATAAAATAGTATGCAAAATAACAATTCCAACAACACTTGTTTCACCTCAATTAAACATCTATAAATATAAATAAAGATATGTTAGAGCATCTCCAAAATTGTTGGGCTTTTTGAGTATATGTACCTTTGGGACATATAGCCAAAATGATACTTTTATAGAACTTCAATAGAACATAACAATGTTATGAGTTGAGGGTAGGTGGTGTTGGACTCAAAACATAATAATGTTAGATATTACTAATGTAATGTATTGGATCCCACATGAATGTTTCTTAAACTAAAATAAATTAGTATCATGGACTTTAGCTGTTGGCCAAGTGTTAGTTAACACTATATAATATTGGTTATAAGTTTAAAGTTTGTGTTGAAGTACCTTATGCAATGGGAACAATACATAAGGGTCTAGTTTCTACCCAACCTCCCTCTTTGATGAGCGATGGAGTATCCAACACCCAACCATACGAGATACAAGTGTTCATGCACAATCCTGGTCGAACTCCATAGATAAGGTAATGTGATTGTATCAGTAATTGATTAGCATTCATGATCATTGTCTTCCCACATGAGTTAGTAAAATTAATGCATATGGTTTAACTCATAGTGAGGTATGTGATATTGATGTTGTATTGGCCATTAGGCTCCTAGTAAACATGGAGTGAAAGTAAAGGTTTCTAAATATAAGTGATAGTAAAACAAATCTAAACTAGCCTATGTGATGAGCAGTTGGTCCTAATCTTTTGGTCATACCTTGGACTTTGTGCAACTACTATTGGGATTACCAAGTACCTCACTACTGGGCATACCAAGTGATAGTATTACTGGGTTACCAAGTAGTTACAGTTACGTGGTTGAGATTGGTCATACTCATTTCACTTAAGACATTAAAAGTAAATTGTAGGTAATCGTAAACATTAACTATGAAAACAGTAAACCGTAAACTGACTGAAAATAGAAATAAAACTAAGTGTTGCTACAATGATGTAGAGTAATCTCAATCTTTATTGCTGGTCATGCAATTTGTCCAAGTACATCACACTCGAATAAAGATTCTATTCAATTACAAAACATCAGACTACGAGCACACACTGCTAAGTACTAAATTCAAGAAAACAAATTGAAAGAGTTCTATTACTATGCTAACAAATCTATTGTGGATCCATGTGCCTAAGTGTTGCTTATATAGGCTGGCATGCACCCTATAATATCGTTTATATGATAATGTATGCTGAGATACGATAACGTATCTACGACATTGTAGATATGATATTGTTATTGCAAAAAAATTGGATTTATTTTACCCCAACAATTGATTAAAAACTCATCCTTGAGTTAAAAAAAAATGAGGATGGAGTTCCTTACAACATTGGGAGGTAGATTTATATAACACTGACTTCTATATACATGACTCTCTAATGTCGTAGTGGAGTTTACAAAAATGAATACACGATATGATGATTTTGACAAAAAATAAAAAACAAAATTTGACAAGGTTGAGTGTAGCATTCTATTATTTTAGACAGAGGTGGCTCTTCTAGAAGTTTCTTCTCCTTGTTGTCAGGCTTCTAAAATTGGTATTTATACAGGAGCACCTGTAACTTCTCTTCTTCTGTTCTTGGATCATGGATCATCCATGTTGATGAACCAATGTTTGATGGATTCAGTACATTCCACAAACATGGTAGTTATAGAAACATCTGATTGGCTTTAACGTACCATGGTGCAAACTATCATCTCTCTTCTTTAAAAGCTCTAGTCTTTTCTCTAAGTTTGTGGTAGTTTGTTAATCTTTTGGCTAGATTCACTACTACATTTTTTTGCCCTTGGTAGCCAACCTTAGCTATTTCTAGTTTTGAGTTTACTACTTAAAGTTTTTGTAGAACATCTATGAGACCTACAAACTCTTTCTCATATAAGACATAAGTGGTTGCTACTTGTTGTCTTAGCTCATTTCTGAGCCTTCTTGCTATTAACATGGCCAAATTAGCATAACGGAGGTTTGCAAACACCATGTATTCTTTCAAGTCTTCTACATGCAGGTCTTTATTTTTCACTTCCGCTTGATAGGTCTGGGCCATTGATGAAGCGCTATATAGTTAATGCATCAACTAGGCCGCGTATACGGGTCCCCATATAAGCGGCCGCGTTGATGCGGCCCCGTCGATGTAGGCTTCCTATGTCGACATGGCCTTGTTTACGTAGCTGCCTATCCAGGCCTATAAATAAGAGGGCCTTCTGCCTCATTTAGAAAGCTTCGAGTTAGTTGTAGCAAAGCTCTTGCATTTTGTTTTCGTAGGAGTTAGATTATTTTCCCAAGTGCATGCCTGCAGTGTGATGCTTGTAATTGTACGACACCTTTATTCAAGTGTGACGTACTTGGACACGCACATGATCGGAAATAAAGATCGAGATTACTTCATCACTGTAGCATTCACTTAGTTTTAATTGCTTAATTATTATTGTTAATTGTTATTGTTATTTATTTTTTTCTTAGTTATATTTCTTTATCATCATTTACTATTCCTGTTGTTAAATGCGGAATGAGTACGACTTAATCATGAGCATTTAAGTGTGACTACTTGGTGACCTAGTAGCGTACCTAGGATCTACGCTTGGTAATCCCAGTAGTAGTCATGCACGAGGTCCAAGATGTGTACGGATGATTAAGGAATGGATGCTCATCGCACTTAGGTTAGCTTAGACTTCATTTCCTATTACTCATTAGTTTAATCAATATTATTCTCCATTGTCTCTAGGAGTAGTAGTAGTTTAGGATCACATCATACGCCTCACTCTGGACTAAACCATACGTGACAAAGCAAATACTAGTCTAGGTGGGAAGATAGCAAACTGTGATCAACGTGTAACTATCTAGATACCAAAACTAGCCTGTTCACGAAGTTCGACCGGATCGTGCATGAATGCTTGTATTTGTATGGTTGAGTGTAGGGGTACCTCGCTGCTCATCAGCCATGCTATCCAAGATAGGTTGCCAATTAGGATTTTGTGATGCAATAGAACTGATTTTGGCCTTTGCTATTTGGATATCTTTCTCATTTATTTGTTTATACATGCCCACTTGGTCTTGGAAGTTTTCTTTGAGCCTTTCATGTTTCTTAGCCTTATTATACCATGTGCTGATTTTGATAACTAATTTTTGTCTAATGGCATGTACCTCCTCCATAGAGAGGTGATGAGCCGCAATATTGTGTACATGATATTAGATCCTGCCATGTGATATTGGACATCCGATATCAGGACCTGTCTCATTGCCTATAAATAAGAGGTGGGCACACTTGGTTTGGCAATTAGTTCTTAGTCCCTTACTCAAATTCTTGCAGTTTCTCCCTCATAGAGTTAGAATTATTTCTAAGTGCTTGTAGTAGGAGTCATAAAGCAAACGAATCTTTATTCAAGCATTGTGTACCTGAGCACACCTTGTGTCTAGAAATAAAGACAAACTTTGTGATAAATCTTACAACATTCAGAATAGCTTATCTCTCACCCTTAATGCTATTTACAGTTCTTTAATGCTTTCATTAGCTAATTGATGTTGCTTTTATTGATTCATTAATTTTTAACAAGGAAGCACACTGAGTACAACCACTTTGAGCATACGTGAAACACTTGGTAACTCAGTAACGATTAGCATTTGGTAATCCCAGTAGTGTTACATTGGTTCAAGATGTGTACGACAAGTGGGAATGGATGCTGGTGTTAGGACTAGTTAGAGCCTAGTTTTTTAGTTAAATTAATTTAGTTATTAAATTCTTTCATTTCTCCCTTTTTAACACCAGGACATAAAACATAAAAAAAGCATAAAAATCATATGCCTCAAGTTTACTTAACCATACAATCGTGCTATATGAGTGAGCTTGGGAAGATAACGATTGCTAAACCATCCTTGTTATGTGAAGCTGCATAAGCACTTAGTCATTGGAATTTGACTAGATCGTGCGTGAACACTCATATTCGTATGGTTGGGTGTAGGGGTACCTCGCCGCTCATCATTGGTGCCCTTGCTGGGGACTTTGTTGTTTGTGTGCTAATTAGAACATAGGAATCTTTCCATTGTTGGAACGAACCCTTAGGGTTAATTAGTTTAAAATTATTAGAAAAGAGAAGAGAAAAGTGTTGCACACTGAAGAATTAATCGTGTCTCATTCTTCTTACGAGAGTGTTTCATCGCCTAGGTTTGACACAACGAACAATCAAAGGCATAGTACACATGATGACCCACTAGTGCCCCAATGGTTTCCTATGGTATACGTTCATCTCGATGAGTATATACCAAACTTTACCTTTATCCTTCACCAGGATGAAAAACTGTGTTGGCATGATTTAGAAGGTAACATAGTGTTACCTCCCGATTGTTCAGTCCCAAGTATGCTTCTTCGTGCTCTCACATGAATTGGTATGCAACACTTACATGCAGAGTACATTGTGCATGAACATGACTTGAGAGAGCATCGACCCACGGAGGCACAACTTCAAAGGGACTTACAACATGAGAGACATCATAAATCTATGAAGGGGAAGTGGTTGTTGGATGTCCCATATGTCATAGGTGAAAACGAGGGTGGTGAACCTGCCTTAGGAGGTCTTCCACACAATGATGTTCTTCTCGTTGACTTCGGTCAAGGGGTTGTGTATCAGAATCTTCACTCAACTATCCATAACCCAGATTCTAGTACCGACGTACACAAAGGGTCTGAAAAAGGAACATGAACACATGATAAAGATGGACATTCTAATCATAACTACGATCGAGGCTGTGACCATCGAAGAGAAGGAAGCAGGCACCATCATGGTGACAGTCCTCCCCCCTCTTCACCTCCATCATCTCCTTCCTCCTCTCCTTCAGGATTAGAATGTAATCACAGTGGGAAAGACCCTGAGGATAATGGTAGGTGAAACATGAATAATAGACAAAACAGTAGGGATGAGGGCATTCTAGAGAAACACATCGCGAAAGAAGGGAGAGTAGGAAACAACATAGGCATCATAGACACCATAGAGAATAGGATCATGATGAACCCCTACTCGCTACCTGAAGTATGCTAGATATAATGGAGGTTGTTAGAATCCCAACAAGGCACCAAAAAGATAGTAGGATCAAAAGATTGGACATGAACAATATCCCATGATTTGAAGGGGAATACAACGCTGATCCTCAAAATCATTTGCAAGCATTTCATGATGCATGTGCCTTGCAAAACATAGAAAACAAGTGGCAAAAATTCAAGTTTTTTCCACAAACACTGATCAAGGAAGCGAAAAGCTAGTATCGGTTCTTAGAACCAGAGTTCATTCACCAATGGAGTACCATGTTAGAACTATTCAATGATAAGTATCAAACGTACTCTTGAGTGTCCAACCTACGAAAGAAAATCCAAGGATGGAAACAAGGAGGACACAAACCCTTGGATGTCGCCATGGGCTGATATTATGCATTATTACATCATTGCCCTAGCCATGATTACTTGCAGAGGGAACAACTACACCATCTCATAGATGGACTTAGGCACGAAACACGAAGAACCCTTGGGACTTATGCCCAAGGAATACTATCCAAGCTTAGAGCCCATCAAGTACAAAGATTGTTGGAGCAAGTTGCCAAGGAGGAAGGTGAGTTAAGGAAAAGAGAGAGTGTGGAGGAATACAATAGAGATCCTTCCCTCCAAAAGAAGGGAGTTAGATTTTGTGAGGATAAAGAAGAGTCACCACTTGAAGAGATGGTAAATAGGAAAACCTTGCCCATTCAAAAACTTGCATTAGAAGTATCGACAAAGGTGAACCAAATGTGGGACTCCCTAGATAATAGATTTCAAACCATTCTCAAAATAGTAGAAGAGTCTAGGGAACTAGGTAGTGATTGAGAAAGAAGAAAAAAGAAAGAAACTAAATATGCACATAACAAAGGTAAGGGCAAAGCTGTCATCATTGAAGAGGTTGTGGATTTGGATACAGACAATGATGGTGAATGTGAGATATGTCAATATGACCATCCTAAGGGATGTTGCCCAGTAATCTCACATTTGCAGGAGTTTGGGGTGTACACACTAAACCCATGATTAAACAGATGGGAAACACCCCAAAGGTTACCTTATCCTCAAGGTAATCCAAGACAATTCCACCAACCCTTGATGTATTATCCAAGTGGAATTCCACCACAATCACATGAATAGTATTAATAGTGGCAACACCCACAATCATGGGAAATGCCACCACCACATCAATAATACCCTTACTATTAACCTGATCCATATGGATACTACGTGTAGCAGCCAATATCTCCACATGACTCTACTAGTCATGTTACTCAGTCTCACCACCAAATTCACGAGTACCATAGAACTCCTTCTCCTAGAGGAGAGGTTTCACAAATGTACTATCCTTCTCATCCAATTGCACATCTTCCACCCTTAGCCCCATTACCACCCTCTCCAGCTATGCAGGGTGAGCTCCTTGCCTAGCCACAGCAACGTAACATGAAAAGGGCTGTCAACCCCCAAACTACTGTTGGTTCATACAACTACATAAAGAAGAGACATTTCTTTAGAACCAACAGTCCAACTAAGACCTTACAACCACAAGTGGAAAATTCTCCAAATGCCTCACCACCATTTGAATCTTTAGAGCTTCCTTCGAACCAAATATTGCACTTAACGCACATGGTCATGTTGACTCATGCAATTACCGATTGGATTAAAGCTGGCTACCTTCCTAGGAAATTCTATGATCCTAGAAGTCCTCTTATATATTTGCAAATCACTAGGAATGAACCTTGCAAGGCTCTTTTGGATCCAGGTTCTGGTGTTAACTTAATCTCTCAAGAAATGTACAAAGCCTGGAACTTGCCTCCATTAAAAAAGAGTAACATACATTTACAGTTGGTCGACCAATCCATCACTATCCCATTAGGACTAGTGGAGGACATTGTCACCATTGTTTGTGGGTGGTCATATCCAGTCGATTTCCTAGTGATTTAAGTCAACAACTATAAGGGGGACTTCCCAATAATAATGGGAAGAGCATGGCTAAGCACAATTGATGTGCACCTAGGAATACGTGATCTTTCTCTAGAAATATCAAAGGAAACTACATTTGGAAAGATTGAGAAGAAGAAAGTTCCATGCATCACATACAGTGACACAGGGTGTAATTGCATGTAGAAGTCTTGGTTTGTACAATGTTTAACATTGCTTGCATGCAACCAGTGTGCACCAATAACTAACATAAAAAGATGCTTGTATGCAGCAGCCACAAGATAGGAAGGCACCTAGTGGCTGACAGCTGACCAAGAGAATGATTCAACTATATGCATGGAACCAATTGAGAGCTTGACTTGCACCTACATTGATAGCATAGATACATTAGAGTAAGTCCATCACCAACTTCCAAGTCCTAACATCGAAAATATCAATTGGGGGAAGTTGGAAATCCCTAATGAGTTCAAGAAAAAGCCCCTTGAGTTAAAACCGTTGCCCACCAGTATGGAGTATACATTTCTCAAAAATGGAAAGACAACAATCATTAATGCTAAGCTCGCTCCTCAACAAAAAGAAAGACTATTGAAAATGGTAAATAAATGGTCGAAAGCCTTTGCTTGGTTATATCTTGAATTAACTAGAATAGATCCTAGGATATGGCAACATAGAATTTACATTGACCCCTCCATGAAACCTCGATGACAACTGCAGAGGTGACTGGACCTAAAGCTTAAGTAAGTGGTTAAAGAAGAAATTGAACAACTTCTAAAAGCTAGGTTCATCTATCCCATTGTTGATAGTGAATGGGTTAGTCCATTAGTCATTATGCCCAAAAAGGAAGATAAATGGAGGGTGTGTATAGACTTTAGGTTACTGAACATGGCAACATTTAAAGACCACTTCCCATTGCCATTCGTCGACCAAGTCTTAGATGCCATTGCAGGGCATTGCTACTATAGTTTTCTGGATGGCTACAGTGGATATAATCAAATTCAAATAGCACCAGAAGACCAAGCCAAGACTACGTTCACAAGTCCTTGGGGGACATTTGCATATAAGCAGATGTCGTTTGGCTTGTGCAATGCCTTAGCAATGTTTCAATGTTTGGTTCTAAGTATCTTTTAGCAGCAAATAAGAAATGGTGTCAAGGTCTTTATGGATGATTTCTCCATCTATGGAGTGGACTTCGAACAAGCATTGGACCGATTAGAGCAAGTACTGAAATGATGTGTAGAAACCAACTTAAGGCTCAATTGGCAAAAAATCCATTTAATGGTCCAAGAAGGCATTGTATTAGGGCATAAGATTTCACAAACAGGGATAGAAGTAGATCCTAAAAATATTAAGGTCATCCAAGGAATCAGTCGGCAACCTGAAACTGTAAAAGACATCTGATCATTCCTTGGACATACTGGCTATTATAGATGCTTCATTGATAACTTTTCAAGGATTGCGAAACCTTTGGTAGAACTAACAAAGAAGGACATACCTTTTGAATGAACCAAGGAATGCAAGCTAGCCTTCCAAGCCTTAAAATAGAAGCTTGTAGAAATGCCTATTCTACAAGCTCCTGACTGGTCCAAACCATTCCACATAATGACTGACATGTCCAACTTTGCCTTAGGAGCTGTACTTACATAGTTAGATGACCAAAAATGTCCCTATTACATCCATTGTGCTAGTTAAAGTATCACTGGTGCATAACTCAATTACACCACAATGGAAAAAGAGTTAATGGATGTGGTGTTTGAACTAGAAAAATTTAGGAACTATGTATTCAGCTATAAGGTATTTGTACATACGGATCATAGTGTAATTCGGTTCCTAATGAATAAACCAATGGTGAGCCCTTACATCATACGATGACTCGTGATCTTATAAGAGTTTGATCTTACGATGATTGATTGTAAAGGCATCGAGAATGTTGTTGTTGATCATTTATCTTGGTTGCAATGGGACAACAAAGAGGATGAATATCTAATTTCTGACCGTTTCCCTGATGAACTTCTCTTTATAGGTGTGATAAACAGTTACTTACTCACTGATACAAATTGGTATAGTAGCATTCTCACTTATCTGCTTACACAAGAGATACCACAGGGTTTAGATGTTAAAAAGAAACAATAGTTTCTTCACCAAGCCAAATATTTCATGGAAATCAATGGACACCTTTATAAGGTATGTTCCGATGGCTTGGTTTGATGGCGTATTCTAATGTAGATCAATTATGAGTTCTCCAAGATGCTCATGAGGGCCCTTGTGGGGGTCATTACGCAGGGAGACGAACAACCATAAAAATCTTGCTTGCAGGATATTATTGGCCTACATTGTTCCAGGACACTCATCATTTCATCCAATCTTGTAAGTGATGCCAACGTGATGGGGGAATGACTGCTAGAATGGAGGGTCTGCAACAATGGATTCAATCTTTAGAACCCTTCGACATATGGGAAGTTGATTTTATGGGGTCTCTTACACCGATGTCTAATGGAAAAGCCTACATTATTGTTGCTGTTGACTATTTTACCAAGTGGGAAAAAGCAGCTGCTATGACGGACTGTACATCATCTACCGCTGCAAAATTTGTTCAACAACAAATCATAAATAGGTTTGGCATGCCTCGTGCAATTATTTTTGACAATGGTACACACTTTATAGGTTTGATGTTTCAAAAGTTAATACAACCCTTAGGAGTTAAGCACAAACTAACTGCACCATATCATCCTCAAGTGAATGGTCAAGTCGAGGCCACCAATATGGAGATCAAAAAAATATTGACATGAACCATTAGTAAGTATAGGTGAGATTGGAGCACCAAATTGAACGATGCTCTCTGGGCATACTGCTCCACATGGAAACTTCCTATAGGCTACTCTCCCTATGAGTTAGTGTACGGTAAACTTCCGACACTTCCTATTCAACTGGAGCTCCATATACTATCCACAACATGTGACCTTAACCTTAACCTCAATCTAGCACAAAAAGAATGGCTAATGAACCTTAACTTGCTAGATGAAAATCGATTAGCCACCCTGTCATCTAACAAACTGCATAAGGCCTTTAACAAACAATGTCATGACCTAAGGATTAGGAAGTTCAAATACCAACTAGGAGATAAGGCTCTTTATTGGAATCCCACACATGTACCCCAACGAACTAAATTTCAAATGCTGTGGGAAGGACCTTTTATCATTCATGAAACCTTTCCTTTAGGGGCCATGATGATCTATAAACCTTAAAGCCTGAATAAGAAGTTATTGATCAATATCCAGCAAACCAAACCCTTCTATGAGCCTAACATAGCCAGTACCAATACTACCTCTATTGGTGGACAACCTTGCTCATTACTTCAAATCTCCTCCTTCCAAATCAATTGTGGGGGAGATGGCTACCAATGCTAACCATTCTAAGCTCTCAGTTCCTTTGCTTTTACACATTTTTATCTTTACTTATTTTTGTTTTACACCATCATTAACATTTTTACTATTTCTTTGTTTGATTTATTCTTATTCATCACATAATAAGTGCTCACGATGGTGGGTTTCATTATAATAAGTGTTGATTGCTAATGTTTGGTTTTTACTTTTGACTTTCAGTGTTATTGCTAAGATATGGTTTCTTTTGATAAAATAGGCAATGAGTCCATGTCACCCAATTATCCATGCAACTCTATGGTCTCCCTTGTTCTGGAAATGTACTGTCCCTTTTCTAAGAAAACTTATTAATGAATTGGTGCCTTAGTACTCTTCAAAACAAGGAAAGATTCAAATGGATGGAAAAGAATGTGACTTCAAGGGGATTTGATGCATTTGTGCCAGCTATTCTCTTGGTTACTTAGATGTTTTTCATAGGTTTTATGCCATCTTGCTCTTGACCAAATCTCAAGGAGTTGACTAAATCAAATAAGTCTTTGCATGGTGTGGTTCTGACATTCAAAAAAAAAAGGGGTGAGAATTCAAAGCACACCCCTTAGACATAATAAAGAAACATGGGCTACAAGCACTGGTTATGGCACTAGAAAGACATGTTATCCATGCCTAAAGGTTCCTTCTAACTAAGGCCCTTTCTCACTTCCTGCTTCTTCTGTTGTTGGGATGGTGGTGGCTTTGTGGATACATTCTTGTTACTTTGGAAGGATGGGTTGGTCAAGTGTGTTGATGCGAGATCACTAGATGTGGATAGTTGAATTTGGATTTGGAAAAAATTTTCTTAAGTCACCTTAACCACATATTACACAAGGGACTTTACACTATCTTAATTCTAGGACTCCATCCCATTCTCTCCGCTCTTTCCATATTGCTTTCCACATTCCACCTCATTACCAGTTTTACGATGAGTCTATATCTTGGTCGACGCATTGTTAGTCTTCGGTAAAACACTTGTGGGTAAGTTTTTAACCATTGTTTCCATATGTCATTCCGAGAGCCTATGAACTCTTTGGTTTATAGGTTTGTCAGGGCATTCAGGGCATGAGCTTGCTTTGGGGAGGATCCACTCGCATTTCTTTTTGGTGCAATTGTTAAGCTCTTTCCCTTCAACATTTCTCACAATCTATTTCTTATTCACCCCATCAATGGCATTCTTTTTTTCTTTCATTTTATTGGCTTCACCATTGTTGTTTCTCATATCCTTCTTGTTCTTTAAAAGTTTTCCATCCTATTGCTATGGGAGGTTCACTCTTAGTTGTGGGGACCCTATCATAAATTTTTCCATTCCATAATTATCTTACCCCTACACCTTGAGTAGTTATCAATCATAAAACTCTCACCTAGTATTTGCATACCCACAACCTAGCCAATGTGCTTTATATCAATGTAAGGTATCACCTACATTAGGTTTTATCTACCCTTGCTAATTCGTGAGTGTGTTGTATGTGCAGATGGCGATTATGCAAACAATGGACTAGGATAAGAAGGAGCACTCAGGATGGACTAGAGCTGGAGCATTTACGTAAGGAACAAGTTTGGACATGTAGCTATGGATGAACAATCGTGTGCACAGTTTTGACATCGGCAGCAATGCGCCTCATTTTCTCTCTCTCTCTCTCTCTCTCTCTCTCTCCAAGTTGTCGAATGAGGGTCTAGATGCCATATATGTACATTGTTCACCATAATGGGCATGAACACCAATGCTGTAATATATTTGTCGATTCGTTTCCTGGGCACTTTGAGTCTATCATCCCATGTCATCGTTAGTTGTCATTCAGTCAATAATCCCATACCTTTCCAATATTTTGTAAGGAACTTGAGGATGAATTTTTATTCAATTGTGGGGGTATGATGAACCACAATATCACATACAGGATATCAGGGTTGTGATATTGTGTTCGTGATATCGGGTATGCGATATCGGATCCTGCCATGCGATATTGGACATCCGATATTGGGACTTGTCTCGTTGCCTATAAATAAGAGGTGGGTGCACTTGGTTTGGTAGTTAGTTCTTAGTTCCTTATCCAAACTCTTGCAGTTTCTCCCTCTCAGAGTTAGAACTATTTCTAAGTGCCCGCAGTAGGAGTCATAAAGCGAACGGATCTTTATTCGAGCATTGTGTACCTGAGCACACCTTGTATCCAAAAATAAAGATGAACTTCGTGATAAACCTTGCAGCATTCAGAATAGCTTATCTCTCACCCTTAATGCTATTTACAGTTCTTTAATGCTTTCATTAGTTAATTGATGTTTCTTTTATTGATTCGTTAATTTTCAACAAGTAAGCACACTGAGTACGACCACTTCAAGCATACATGGAACACTTGGTAACTTAGTAACGATTAGCGTTTGGTAATCCCAGTAGTGTTACACTGGTTCAGGATGTGTACAGCAAGTGGGAACAAATGTTGGTGTTAGCACTAGTTAGAGCTTGGTTGTTTAGTTAAATTAATTTAGTTATTAAATTCTTTCATTTCTTCTTTTTTAGCATCAGGACATAAAATATAAAAATATGTCTCAAGTTTACTTAACCATACAATCGTGCTATACAAGTGAGCTTGGGAAGACAACGATCACTAACCCATCCTTGTTCTATGAAGGCACATAAGCACTTAGTCCTTGGAATTCGACTGGATCGTGTGTGAACACTCATATTTGTATAGTTGGGCGTAGGGGGTACCTTGCCACTCATCAAGAAGGTTCTAATTTCTCTTATGAGGTGGCTCATATCTTGGTTGATCTTCATCAGTTGCTCTCTCAACTAATGGATACTTTCTTCTAGAATGTTTTTCTGCTTTATAAATTATGATCAAACTCATGTTGTTTGTAGTGAGTTATTTATTTTCTTCCTGTAAGGTAGCAAGTGCTTTGACATGGGCATATAATCAGGCTTCAGCTACTGAAGCATTCCATACAACCTTTTTTTTCCCATCCATTATGTCTTTATTATTCTTAAGGAGGAAATTGATCAACTCATTTTTTAATTATGCTATCTGATCTAGTGCTATGAATGGAGTTAGAGCTCTCCTTTCTACTCTTAGGGCTACCAGCTCTTCCTGTAATCAACGAAGCCCATTCTCAACATGCTCTGCCCTAGTTTCTGCCATGATTAATTTTTCTTTTGTGGTAATTAATTTAGACTATGTTGTAGTGACATCACTAAGAGTATCAAAGATCTAACACATCTTCATGTTTTGTAGGAGTCATAGAGGTACTAACTATCATTTGAGCATCTTTGGTTTCAGAAATATCAACTGGTCACACAACAAGTACATTAAATGATTCTTTGATGTAATTTGTGATTACTTTTGTGGCTCCCACTACATCATGGTGCTACATGGCCACAACTATGGCTACTTCTTCTAATTTAAGCACCACTTGGAATGATTTGGTATTTCCAAAAATTTGTTGTGACCACTAGGCCTCTCCTCTTGACTATTAACGATATTTGTCCACTGGTAGGACTAATTGAAACAGTCGGTCTAACTGCATCATCAATATACTTAAATAGATTAACCGCTTCTCTACTTCCCCAACTAATAGTTTATGCAATTTGTTATAGATGACTTATTGAAGGTCTTTAATTTTGTAGTGGTAGCGGTGAAACTTGTGGTTGCTATTGTTATTGTTGTGTGGTTTGGGTAGTCTCATTAATGCCTGGTTGTTCTTCTAATTGGTCCTTTTTGAAAGGCACTAGCTTGAGCATTTCAGCATAGGAAGCATTATGTGCCTTAATGCATCATTTGTATACCTTAGGATGCCAATTGCTTTACATAACTTCTGGATAAGGCAATGAAAGTGTTAACTTCCATGCCTTCTTCTCCTCAAACCACCTTTTGATTTTTGTGAAGTAGAGGTGAGCCATGTTTGTATTAAATTTTCACATTAATATTGCACTCCCTCTAGCTGCATATGTAGATATTTGATTCAATCTCTTGGTAGGAAACATGTGATAATTGCCAATTTTGAAATAGATCTTTTCTTCTGCAATCAATTCACTATATTATTTATTTTCCTTATTGATGAGTGATCAGGTACTCCTATGCCCAACCATACAAATCATAAGTGTTCATACTCAATCCAGTCGAATTTTGTGGATGTGACTAGTTGTGCATCTAATTTATTATGCCTTGATCGTAGTTCGCTATCTTCCCACTTGGACTAGTGGTAGCTTTGTCACATATGGTTTAGTCTAGAGTGAGGCATATGATGATTGATGTTGTCTAGCCCTAAGCTACTCTTAATGATAATAAAAAGATTAATTAATTAAGCTAATTAACAATGGAAAGTAAAGTCTAAACTAGCCTATGTGCGATGAGTATTTGTTCCTAACCATTCGCACATGCCTTGGACTTCACATAACTACAGCTAGGATTACCAAGCGTATGTCACTAGCCATACCAAACAATACATTACTAGGCTCATGATTAGTTGTACTCATTTTGCTTAATGAAAAGAATAATAAAGAGCAATAAATGGAAACATTAACTAAGGAAAACAATAAACAATTAAATAATTGAAAGTAATAATAAATATAAGTGGATGCTGCAATGATGAAAGTAATCTCGATCTTTATTGTTGGTCATGTAATGTGTCCAAGTACATCACACTCAAATAAGGATATCATACAATCACTTAACATCACATTGCACGTATGCACTGGAAACTGACAGAACTTGAAATTTATGAATAGCTATCTAGAACCTATCCAAAAATCTATATCCCAATCATGCACCTTGGTGTGGTATTTATAGGCTAGCACGGAAGGGACAATATCGGATGCTTGACATCAGAGGTTATGCCTTGATATTCGATACCTAACATCGCAGCCCTACAAAACATGACTCATCATACCCCCATGATTGAATGAAAACTCATCATCGAGTTAAACAAAATGAGGAACAAGTTCTTTATAAAAAATTCAGAAGGTATGGGATTATTGACTAACTTAAATAAATACATAAATTGACTCTTTTATGTTGTAGTGGTGTTTTACAAATATGGGCACAACATGATAAGATGCAAAATTGTGGAAGCTCATGTAGTTCTTGAAGGTGATGGCTCTTCCATCAATTGCTTCCCTTTGTTGCCAAGCTTATGAAATTTGTAGCAATTTAGGAGCGTTTACAACTTTTTCTCCTCTATCCTTGGGTCATGTACCATTTAGGCTACTGAGCTAATGTGTGTTGGAACTGGTACATCCCATGGGCATAGTAGCTACAAAAACATTTTTTTTGCCTTCATGTACCAGGCTGCAAATTGCCATCGTTCCTCCTCAAAGGCCCTCGCCTTTTCTTCCAATTCATGGTGATTCCTTAATCTCCTAGCCAAGTCTGAGGCTACATCTTTTTGTCCATTGTAGCAGGCCTTAATCACCTCCTATTTTGAGTTTGCCATGTGGAGTTTTTGTAGAGCATTATTTCTGTATACAAACTCTTTTTCATATATTGCACAAGTGGCCACTAATTGATGCTCTAGTTCATTTCTAGGCCAACTTGTTGTTAACATGGCAAGGTTGGCATATCGATGGTTAGCCAATGTCATGTATTCCTTTAAGTCTTCAATATGCAGGTCTTTATTCTTTACTTTCACTTGGTGGACCACGACATAACTATCCAAGATGGGATGCTAGTTAGGATTTTGCGCTAACATGGATCTGATGCATGCTTTTGCCATCTGGATTTCCTTTTCGTCAATTTGCTTATACATGCCTATTGAATCCCAAAATTGCATCAATTTTAATTAAGAACCTCTAATAAAAGGATACATTTTGATTAATTTTATTTAATTAATTACATATTGTTAATTATTTAATCAATGTTTAATTAATTTTTATTTTAGTTATTTTGATTAATTTTGGTTTATTGTATTTTAGTTTATTATAGTGATAAGTATTAGTTCATTATTATTAGTTTATTAATTTTTATTATTAGTTTATTTTAGTTTAATTAATATTTTATATAAATATTATATACAATTATATATTATATAAATATAAANTATATAAATAAACTATATAGATATTAAAAGGAGGGTAGCTATTGACGCCAAAATCTCAGTAGTGATGCCTTGGCTGAAATAGATGATGCAAGTGCCTTACGTTGCATGCCAGGCTAGAGATCTACAAGACCACAAAGCAAAACAATCATCTTAGTATGCAATGCATCATTGACTTGCAGCAATTTGCCACCAAAGAATTCCAAGATATTACAACAATAGATAAGAGGATAATCCAAAGAAGTTTCTACATCAACGTGCATCTCCAGTGTGCTTTCGCCATTCCCTCAAGATGTTTACGGATGACTGCTGAAACGAAATATTTGAACCAAGTGAAGAACAAATCCTGAATGTTGCCCTATACGATGGTGCGATACAATACTTTTTCTTTGCAGTAGTAAAAAGCAATACCATCTTGAATTTATTTGGGACAAAATCAACATTTTTGTATTGCTATAATCCTTTCAAGTTCGGGATATTCACATCATCATATTCACTCTAGAAAAGCCTCTGCATTCATTCAGCACCCAAGGTAACAAAACACAACAACAAGAGCATAACTCTCACAGGACTTGGTTGTTTTGCAGATGCCATCACAGAATGCCAAACTTGCGATTGGAATGACATCCAGAAATTGCATGTTGTAGAAGAGCATGTTAACAGGCGCAATGGCAGTGACGATGTAGGCGCAAACAACGAACACAACAGGGATGGAACACAGCGAGAAATGTAGCAAAAAACACGGTGGTCCACGCAAAACACACAGACAACAGCAGGCATAGAGCACAGGATAGTATGGTGGGCAGGCATGCCAGAGACTATAGGCGGTAGTGGAGGTACTACAAGGTTGCACAGGTGGAAGCTCAAGATAGGAGTAGGAGCAGGCAGCGGGGCAGCATAGCAACTGTAGTAATCAATGCCGATGGCAACGTAGTAGGCAGCACATGAGGCTGACAACGCATGCGATGGGAAGATGGTCGACAGTGGAAGGATGGTAACAAGAGGTCTTGGATTCAAGTCAGGCGAGGCGGTTGCAGCAAGGCATGGGGAAGATGATGACAAAGGGTTTTATTGTTCTAGAAGAGTAGTGGTAGCAGAGCGGCTAAGCCAGAATAGAAACAACGGCACACGAAGTGGAGTCAACGCAAAGTAACCAACAAAAACACCATCAATGCTTATACTGTTGCTAAATCCCATTGATGGTGAAAGGATACCTAGTTTGGTAGTTTAGTTTGACCTAAATCCACCGTTAGAATAGGCTGTACCTAGATACTAAGAATGGCAATGACAGCAACAGGGCTAGCTGGTCGTCTTTTTGCAGGGAAAATCAACACCTACGTGGAGCATCATATACACCTCTTTTGCCACTTTCTTTAGAATAGTTTAGCCGTGGTACCAATTATAATGGATCGGTATTGGGTTTTGCAATACCCATATATTATTATAATATTTATTTTTAAACCTTGTTGTAGTATAAATAAGACTTCAACTTTGTATTGAGGTGTGCATCATTTGGGCATTCATCACGCACCAAAGAAAGTATCCATTGTGCATACACAATGAAAGAAAATTTATTTTAGCAAATAGGAGAGGAGGAGTTGATACCAATGAATTCCACATCAAATTGGAATTAATTGTTCTTGATATTTTTGTTGAGGATTTGTTGAGCTTTGCAACAATTCTTGTAATTCATCATCAAAATTGCTGCATTGTGGAGACAACAAGGTAGAATTACAATTTAGGCAAGTCTCCTTTGTGAATTTCAATTATTATTTATAATTTCAATTTGATTTAATTATAAATCTTTATTCTTGAATTTGCGATTAGAAGTTAGGATAAAATTTTATAATTTTACTTATGAGTGACAGACATAAGTGTGAAATTTAATTGGATTAAATTCTAAACATTTATTGTCTTGTTGATTT
Organism: Gnetum montanum; assembly: GCA_015680685.1. NCBI lineage: Eukaryota > Viridiplantae > Streptophyta > Gnetopsida > Gnetales > Gnetaceae > Gnetum > Gnetum montanum. The sequence goes on from MNCI01031885.1 coordinate 1,190,647, forward strand.
CTTTGACTTTTTAACTGTTCCTCCATGGGATATGACTTGTGGGTTAGTCACAGACAAGGTGATAATCTCTAGAACAAGGAAAAAATAAATTTTAAAGGTATTCAGCACCAAATATTGCCTGGCTCGTTAATGCCAACCTAGTCTCAGAAGTGCTCCTTCAGCTTCTCATGTTTCTTGGCCTCGTTTTGCCACGTGCTTATCTCGATTGTAGATTTTTATTGAATTACATAGACCTCCTCCATCGAGAGGGTTCAATTTTTTCTAGTTAATCTACTGATATCTTGGTTGATCCTTACCAGTTGTTCTCTCAACTAGTGAACACTTTCTTCCAAAGTGTTCTTCTATTTGTGAATAGTGGTCAACCTGACATTGTTAGTAGTAATCTACTTATTCTCTTCTTGTGTAGCTATTAATGCCTTCTTATGGGCATATGTTTGAGCTTCAGTGGCTAAGGCATTCTAGACTACCTTCTCCTTTTCTTACTTAGTAGCTTTGTTTTGTTCAATCAATTGGTTTAGCTATTCTATTTGAAATTGGTCTAGCTGGTTAGGTGCGACAAACAGGGTAGGGTCCCATCTTTTAGCTCTCAGGGTGACTAGCTCTTGTTACAATCAATGCACTTCTGCTTTTGCATGTTTTACCTTGGTCTAAGCCATGACCAACTTTCCTTTTGTGGCGATGAGGTCTGATTGCATTGCAGTGACATCACTAAGGATGTCAAAAAGTGTCCCATATGCAATAATCTATCAAGTACATCCTCATGGGCCCCAGGAGTCATTGAAGTCCTAACAAGCATTTGTGCATCTCTGGTCCTAGCCAAATCCATTGGGACCATAACAGGCACATTGAAAGATTCTTTGATGTGATTTGTTATTATCTCTACTACGCTTGCTGCATCCTGATGCTACATGACCACTATTGTTGCACCTTTTCCTATTTGGAGCATCACTTGAAAAGATGTGGCATTACTAGAGATTTGTTGAGATCATTTGGCTTCATCTCCTGATTGTAAAGAAATTTTCCCTCTTGATAAATCAATAGAAATGGTTTGCTACACAACATCATTGATAACTTAGAAGAGGTTTGATTCATCCCTACTTCCCCAATTGAGAGGTTTGGCTATTCTTTGCAAATGACTCATTGTAGGTTGGTAATCTTGTGGTGGAACTTGTGGCTCACGCCACTGCTCAGGCTCTTTCTCTATTTCCTTTTCTAGTTTTCACCCCTTTTCTGTTTCTTGTTCTTCACCAAGGTCTTTCCTTGGTGCTGTAGGTTTAAGTAACTTAGCAAAAGAAGCATTCTAATCCCTCTTGGGAATGTCATTGGTGTATCCTAGGATTCCATCATGCTTGCATAACTTCTTAATTAGGCAAGGAATATAAGTGTTGGTTTTCCTACCTTCTTTTCTTCAAACCACCTTTGGATCTCCATGAAGTACATTTGGGAAAGATTGGCATTGTATTTACCCATTGATATTGCACTTCCCTTAACCGCATAGGTTGAGATTTTGTTGAGCCCTTTAGTTGGGAAGAGGTGGTATGTGCCTATCTTAAAATAGGTTTTCTCTTCCAAAGTCAATTCATTGTATGTCTTATTATCTTTGTTGTATGCCTACTTCAGCCACAACTTTTTTGTTTTTGGATCAGACCTTGTGGATAGATGCTCCAATTTTGCCCCCATATTTGGCAAATTCAGAGCCTCTACAATTGCTTTGACTAAAAAAGAAACAATAACTCCATCGATGTTAACTGTGGTGCCTTCTTCCTTGTTGTACCAAAATTGGTACGTCTCATTAAGAGACCATTCTCCACTTTTTGAAAGGATGTGCTATAATGGTGATGCTTGAAGTTGAGTTCAAATTATCTCAAGAGTAAATGCCATACATGGGTTGAAGTTCATTTTCACAATGACCATGGTCAACATGGATTTCTCTTGGATGTCTTTAAGGCATTCTTGGGACAACATAAGGTGTTGTCCTTGTAGTGGAGCTTGTGGTTTTGCAACCTCTCCTTGAACTGACTACCTTGTAGTAGGAGCCTCTTGATGAATGCTAAATGATTGGGCCTCCTATTCTTCATGTTCAGTTAGTGAGCCTTGTTCTCTTAGTCAGCCTCTACCACCTCTCAGGTGTTGCTTGCTCCTTCTTATCCTCCTCTTTTTGGGGCCATATGCAACCAATCAAGGCCTTGATGTTACTAAGGTGTTATTATTTATCATTAATAGGTTTATACCTTACTCATGACCTTAGTTTCATTAAGTTCTTTAGCTCATATGATTGCAGAGTTAGAAAAATTTCTAGAAAAGTACCCAAAAAGTGTTAATCTTCTTTTACGATTCTTTGCAATTGGCCCCTTTTTGTTTATGTATGACTTATCATGATAGTTATGGTTCCTTGGGTGAGAGAATTAGGTATTCTAGCATTTATATGATTGATTATTCATTAAAACACTTAAGGTTTTTAACATTGTTACCCTTATAATACCTTTCGAGCGATAGCAAATTTTGAAAAATCAGGGTAAGTTTTCTATGCAAGCATCCTTCCTGACTAAATTGAACACTCTAGGTTCAAATAGGTTCAAAAACCACAAAAAAATGGAGCACTATGGAGAAAAAGATTGTAAGTGGAAGTTGATTGCATAGAGCTCTTAGTTGTAAGAGAAAAATTCAAAAACTCCCCTAGCTCCAAATGATGATAATGGATTTTAGAGCGTTACGAGGGTCATATAAATAGTTTTTATGGACCTGATATCGGGTATCTGATGTTGAGTCTGTTTCAATATTGGCTAGTCAATATTGAGATGCTTGAATATACATACTACGAGAGTAATAAGCATGGAAAATAAAGTTATGTGATAGATGGAAGGGTTTCATGTCAAATCCAAAGTTTTGGGGTAAGTGAGAATTTATATGTAGGCATTAGAAGTGTTAGAAGACAGAATCACAGGCATTAAAAGATTTAGAAGGTGCAAGAAAAGGGTTATTAGATTTATGATGTGGAGTATATTGGTTATATGATAAGGGAAAGCATTGAATTCATCATTTATGAACTTGGAAGGTTTAAGATGATGTGGCTGTGTCAGACAAGTATAAATCACAATAGTTACACAAGTGGATCCTCCCTAAAGTAGGCATTAGCACCAAAGGGTTTGAATGCAACACATACCTATGAAACAAAACACACATGTTAAAACCACCAATTTAAGAAAATAACTCTATGTTACACAAATCCATAAGTTTGGAGTATTCAGACAGTGAGATGAGATGGATTGTAGGAATTAGGATGGGAGGTAATTTACCATAGGCATAATGAATCCTTGTGTGTTATTAATGGTTAAATAATCATTAGCCCTTCTTTCCAAGATTCAAACCAAGTCCATATCATGTTCCAATGACATCGCGTTGTTTCATCTCTTTGATTGACAACCATAAGACTACCATCATTGTAAGGAGTAGCGTCACTTAGCATTTTGTCCAAGGGAGGAGTTTATTCATTGCACATTTTTTTTATGAAAGTATTATGAGAAGCCATCAACCTTTAGGCATGGGTACATGTCTTTCTAGTGGGACCCTCAAAAATTTATTTAGTGTCCTTTTATTTTACTCTTCATTTCATTTTTCATTAGATCTACAAGGATATAATTACAACCTTAGCAACATGATAGAACATACAGAAGTGGTCAAAGAGAATCCACAAATCCCCTTGATGTCATACCCTTTACATTCCCCCTTGGTTTTGCACTTTTTGATCTAGGCACAATGATAATGAATTTATTCTTAGTTCTAATGATGGAAAAGAATATCATAATGACCATAGTAAGAACCTCTTATTAATGGAATGGATGGATGGATGATGTGGCTTCACTGTTCAAAAAATTAATCCCTTTTGACTTGACAACATAGAGAAAACCTCCCCTCAATGGGCTACATGACTGTTTTATTCACAAACAAGATTATTAACAAAGGAAATGAAAACAAAATCGAAAAGGATAGGAAAAATTGTATCAAGAAATGAGAAAAGGATAAAAAATTGTAAAACACAAAGATAAAAAAAACCTATTAATTTTGAATGTTAGGATGGGGTGTTTCCCCCATGACTAAACATTTTATCTTGGCAAGAAGTAATAAGTGGATAGGTAGGCTCTATGCATGTGTAAAATAGTGTTAACCTTTCATTTTCAAGACACTAGGTGTCTCTTGGTTTAGTGGTGGCTTCATAGACAAGCTGTTGTTCACACACTTGGTTTTTAAATGTATGGTGGGTCAGAGTATGAGTTGTGTCAATGTTGCAGATGTTTGACTCATGATTGCATCCTTGATCATGATTCAGTATGTATGGATTCATTTGTCTCTTCATAATGCTAGATTCATTGCTTCTATTATATGTTGGAGTAATAATGGATGGTGGCCCTTCTGTAGGATCAGAGGATGTTGATTGTGAGAGGAAAGGGGTTACACTTGGTTGGAATTATGCTAGTTTGGATGATGTGGTAGGTTCATGAGTGCTACGCTTATGCACAAGAGCCATCCTAAAGAAGGGATGTTTTCGAGTTTACGGTGGGAACCTACTGGCATTAGCATGTCTATGCACATTCATAGCACAAGTGGCATTCATTTGTTGATGTTGTGGTGTTGAACCTTCCTGTGTTACTGACGGTGACATGTGATGAGGTGGAGTATGAGAATATCAAGGATAAGATGAAGGGTAAGAGGTGCAAGGTGGTGATCCTTTAGAGGATGCCATGGGTTGATGGTACTCAAGAGAGTGATAGTAGCAATTTGAAGTAAAGGACATACAACTAGTTGGAGAAATAAGTTGTTGAACATAATATCTATATGGTTTCAGCTAGTAGTAAGGGTAGGGCTGGTTTGGTGATGGCCTCCCCCATGATTGTGGGTTTTACCACTATAGTTGATGATAGTGTTGAGGCTAGTAATAAGTCTCACTAGGATTCTATGGTTGAATGTAGGACTATTGATAATTACCTTGTGGAAAAAGTAAGTTTTTGGACATGTGCTATTGTATGATCTTGGGATTTAATGCAAATGCACAATACTCATGTAGATGTAACATGACTAGAAAATAGCCCTTCATATGGTCATATATGCATAGGTTACATTTATCATCTTCATCTATGGTTGAGCCTATAACCTCTTTTTGTTTAGCCATTTCCCTTATTTGTCGATAAGTGTTCCTGGCTGTTTCTTGGTTCTTGTCCCTCCATTGATTGTGATTGCTCAATGCATTTTGTGTTGCCTTTCCCTCTACAGTTTCTATGAAAGTTATAACTTTTTCATTTATTCACTCTAACATCCTATCAAAATTTTCTTCAAGTTCAGTGATGGATTTATGTATCGATAAGGGTTTTTGCGGAATCACCTTATCAAGAGCTACCTCTTTCTCCTTATCATAAATGTGGACCTTTCTCTTTTGAGGAGTTAGGTCCTGATGATATTTCTCAACATTCTCCCATTTTCATAGCTCTCCTTCTTCTTTTCCCACACACTTGATTAGATCGTGGATCTGATGGGTTCATAGCTTGTATAATTGACTTGGAGCATACATCCCAAGGATCTCCCTTGTTTCATTATGAAGCCCATTTATAATGTGGAAAAGTTGCTCATCCTTAGAGAAACCATGGCCTGGGCATCTATTCAATAGAGAATAATATTTATCTAAGGCCATGTCCAAGGGTTCATGTTGTTCTTATCTCCATCCTTGGATCTATCTCCTTAGGTTGGACACCCTTGCATAGGTTTGGTATTTCTCATTGAAGAGTTCTAGCAATGTGGATCGTCATTGGATTAAATTTGATTTCAATGATCTATACCACACTTTGGCTCTATCGATTAGTATCCTGGGAAAGAGCTTAAGCTTTTTCCATTTACTTTCAATGTTGTTAAAGGCATAAACATCACGGAAGGCTTGTAAATGATGTTATGGATCAGAATCATAGCCTCCTACAAATTTAGGGATATTATTCATATCGAGATTTGGTAATCGACTTTCCCTATGATGCTTATGGGGTATCTTAACTGCCTCTGTGATCTACATCATGCTCTTATTGGTCAACAAGTGTTCATCATCATTAGACATATGATGAAAATTTCTATTTTTATTTGTTTAATTTTGACAATTTTGTCTATGTTCATTTTGATGTCTTTGATTTTTCTCATGGTTTTAGTTCCTATTTTTATTTTTATTTTGATGCTAATAATGAGCTTGGTCTCTGTACCTACATTCATCTTCGTTAGAACTAGATGTTGAAGAAAAAGAGGAAGATGAGGAACTCGGAGGGTTGCCATGGCTTATATGGTGTTCCCCATAGTCCCTTGATTTATCTTTTCCAGGTTTTGAACAGGTCCTAGGCATTAGGGCCCTCGTTGGTCTAGGACTTCATCTCCTCTAGGATTATTTTTCTTAGGTGAATGTAGTCTTTAAGTGTTGTTAGGGTGGTCATGAACATATGAAACCCCTACATGAGGTTGGTCACTTCAACTTTCTTCAACATATATCTCCTTAGTTCTCCAATGAATGTTCTTGCTATATAATGCATTATCGCCTCCTTGTAAAAGAGACATTGCATTTGGTTTACGGTGTGTGTGATTTAATATTTTTTAAAAGATAAATTGTTAATGCACTTATAGTAATCATGTATAATCTAACTAATCTAGATAACTAGCATCATCCCTCGCAGTGGTGCCAATGATGAATGGCGAAGTACACCTACGCCCAACCATACGAATCACAAGCATTCATACATGATCTAGTTGAATTCCATGGATGGGACTAGTTTTGCATCTAAATCATTATGCCTTGATCGCAATTCATTATCTTCCCATTTGGACTAGTGGTATCTTTGTCATGCATGGTTTAGTCTAGAGTAAGTTATATGATGATTGATGTTGTTTAGCCCTAAGCTACTTCTAATGATAATAAAGAGATTAATTAATTAAGCTAATTAACAATGTCAAGTAAAGTCTAAACTAACATATGTGCAATGAATATTAATTCTTAACTGTCCACACATACCTTGAACTTTGCACAACTACCATTGGAATTACCAAGCTTACGTCACTAGGTGTACCAAGTGATACACTACTAGGCTACCAAATAATTACACTTAAGTGCTCATGATTGGTTGTACTCATTTTGCTTAATGACAGGAATAATAGAGCATAATAAATGGAAACATTAACTAAGTAAAATAGTAAACAATTAAACAACTGAAAGTAATAATAAATCTAATTTGATGCTACAATGATGAAAGTAATCTTGATCTTTATTTCAAGTCATGTAACCTGTCCAAGTATTTCACACTCAAATAAGGATGTCATACAATCACCTAACATCACACTATGGGCATGCACTGGAAATTAACAGAACTTGAAATCTATGAAAACCTATCTAGAATCTATCCAAACCATGCATCCTAATGTGGTATTTATAGGCTAGGACAAAAGGGGAGATATCCGATGCTCGACATTAAAGGTTGTGCCTTGATATCAGATACCTGACATCGTGACCCTAATATTGGATATTCAATATTGCAGCCTTGCAAAACATGACTCATCACTTACAATACACCCACTCCAACCATATTTTTCTAGCATCTACGTGAAATCTAGTTGATATCTATGCCACCTTTGCTATTTGATTGGGCACATTCAATACCTCTGTGATTACCTTAATTAAGTAAGATATTGAGATTCCTTCAATTTTGACTGTAGCATTAGCTTCTCAATTTTGCTAAAACTGGAGTGTTTCTCCTAAATATCACTTTCCATTGTTTGTCAAAGTAGGTCACAAAGGAGATGACTAAAGTTGGGCCTTAATAGCTCTTGGAGAAAATTCTAAAAATGGACCAAAGTTGAGTTCCACAATGACTATTGACATCATGGATTTTTCTTGAATAGCCTGAAGGCATTCAGATGATAGTGTAAGTTGTTGTCCCTAGATAAGCATTAGTGGAAAAACTACTTTTGCTTCAACAAATTGCTCTATGACAGGAGTTTGTTGATGAATGTTGAAGGATTGTGCTTCTTGCTCTCCTTGTTCTACTTGCATATTTTGCTTGCTCACTTATCCTCTTCCATGACCTCATGGTCTTTTACTTGACGATCATGGAAGTTCTCCTTGTGCTCCTCTTTTTGGGGCTCTCTACAATCAATCAAGGGTTTGGAATTGCTAGAGTGTCCTCATAAATGAGAAACAATTTGATACCTTACTCATATCCTTAGTCATATTAAGTTCTTAATTCATTATGATTGTAGAGTTAGAAATGTTCAATAACAACCCCATTAGTACTTTAAATGAGTGGCATGATCAATTAGAAGTCTTCTTAACTTTTTTTTTGGCCTTAACATGAGTGCTTTACTTTAAAAAAATTCTTAATATGTTTCGTTAGACCTACCCCTATAATACCTTTTGGTTGTTAGTAATTTCAAAAACAATTGACTCAAATTTTCCTTACTAGCACCCCCACAACTAAGATGATGACTTTGGGATCTTGTAGATTCAAAAATCACACAAATTGGGGCAATAATGAGCAAGTTATGGGCATTAGAAGTTGGAGTGTCAGAGCTCTTAGCTACAAAGAAAAATTGGCAACAACTACCTTCTTATGAAATTTAGAAATGAAAATTTTTTCTAACTCCCCTATGCTATATATAGGTTTTATGTGTGTGATATTGTAAATACAACATCGTAGATGCAATATTGTAGGTGCTTGCAATATCGTAGATATGATGTCACCATTGAAAAATTAAAGTTTTTGAATGTTTTTATTAGAAAAAATTTAGTCCCATCGGATAGTTGGAAGATATGCATCATGTTGAAAGGGTCTTGATATAGAGATGATGCTTCAGTTGTGAAAAATAAGCATTGAAACTCTATGATTAAGGAATCTTAGGTGATGAAAGTATATGAGGTATTGATGGAATGGATGAGAAACACAACATTGTTGTGTTATTAGAATAAATAGTGTGAATGATATGGGAAGTATTTATTGTTATTTATTGGAATGGGAAGGCTCAAGATGATGTGTGTAATGACTGAAAATGTCAATGGTTGGAACACTGAGGTTCATGGATGCATAGCCTAACCCCGAATCCTTGTGAGGGCTTGCTGGAGGTGGAGGTGAGGCACCTTAGATGATCTAGCCAATCGAACAAGGACTTACTGGATGCAATGGGGGTGCAACATGGTTAGCTGCGATGCTAAGTAAGATAGTGCTAAGGGTGTAGTTGGCGTTTATGGTACTTGTAGTGTTTGTGGTGTTAGTGGGATCGAGTGTAGTTATAGGCATCGAAGGGGGTGAGCATAGTAAAGAGTTTCAGTGAGGCAATCAGTGTTAATGCATGAGGACTACTGCCTAAGCATAGTTCAAGCATGTCTACGTAGTAAAAATGACAAAAAATGCAAATAAAGTGTGAAAAATGCAAAGAAACAAAGAAAATGGAGCAGAATGCCACCCAAAGTGGGGTTGAGCATAGTTAAACCTAAAAAGGGATTTAGAAGGTATGTAGTGTACAAAAAATGTGGGTGGACAACGTAGTCACAGTCCCTAGGCTATTTGGCCATGAGGATTAGTGTTTTGCTAAGGCGTCTATGTCTGCTGAGTTGACTGCCATGGTGTACTGCTAAATGCACTGTTTTGTTGGTGGTTTGCCATTTCTCTCATTCGCTCATTTGACAATGGCTTTTTGAACTTGCCAAACCAAAAAAGACTCCCTCGAAAACGTTGAGGGAATAGGTATTTATAGGTTTAGGGTTAACAAGAAATGTTGGATGGTTGCCATGTGGCAGATGGGATGGCTAGGACTACACTTAGCATAGTTACTATTCATGTGGTGTACTGATGGGGTTGATGGTGTTATGCTTTGCTAGACTTTGTGGGCTTGTGAGACTGTGACTATGCTTCCAACTGCATGGGTGCATGCCAAGAGGACCATGAGGTACCTAAAAAATGACACTTGGAGACTATGCTTTGTGGAACTATGCTCTTCACGCTCTTGCATGGGGTCAAGCGTAGTTACAATTTTGGGGTAAAAGAGAATACAAAAAGGAAGCATTTTTCCTAAAACACCATTAAATTTAGGCCACTAGGTCTTGACTACAAATTTTTCTAAGTGTTAAAACTTGGCAAACTTTGTCTAAGTGTTGAGACTATGCTTCCACTGCTGGGACTACACTCTAGAGCATAGTCAGCGTAGTTAACACAAATGGTCTAGATTGGTAAATTTTTCTAAGTATCGACAACAGCTACAAAATTTTCTAAGTGTCTTGACTAGAGCATAGTTAGCGTAGTCAGTATGGAGGACATCAATTTTACAAGGTTTTTCTAAGTGTTTTGGCTACGCTTTCACTACCAAGACTATGCTCTAGAGCATAGTTAGTGTAGTATAACAAAAATGCCTCAAGAAGCCTTCAAAACATAGCATGGGCATGAATCTCAGCTCCAACATTTCTTCAAGAAGTAAGATTAGCAAGTTTTGTCTCTTTTGCATCCCCCATTTCCTTGCTTTCTCCTGATCACTGAGCTTGCAACCCCTTCAATCCACATGGCATCCTCTTTACGTCAATCGTAGAACCCATAGTGGACGTAATGAAACTCATCCTATGGGTAGCCTCTATGGGCTAGTCAAAGCCCAAGTGAATGTAACACAACTCATCTCGGGGAGGAAACACCTATCCTATAGATGTGACATGGTTGCATTAAAGCCAAGCTAGTTAGGTGGCACACATCCTATGTAATGAAAGGTATCTCGTAGCTAGCATCTCGAAATATGCAAAACCCAAAGTAGGTTCATAGCCCAGTCAAAAAAAGAAATAATAAAAAAAGAGTAAATAGTAAAAAGAAATAGGGCAAAACATGTTCCCAAGCAAAAATGAGTAGAGCTACAATTTTGTAACCGGTCCAACTCTAAATCTACATTGACCTTCTCATAAGCACTTTGATGAGAGGTCACAATTTCATGGGCAAGCCATTTTGGTACCATGAACATTGGCCCTCTCACAAGCATTCCAATGAGGGATCATTATTCTGGTAACAAGCCATCCCTGGTGTCACATGTTGTAGTATTACATTGTTCACATTTCATTCCTTTGTTATCGCTTAGCACATTTCCTACATCCTTTGCCTACAGCATACCATTACTCTTAGCACTCTTGGGCATGGTGAAGTGACATATGGTCAGGTATTAACGTGTGATGTTGGTGCTAGACCTGATGTGGTGTGTTGTGTTCTTTGTTGATGGCCCTTGGGCCACTTCTCTGGATGTCAACAAAGAGGGGCGAATGAAACACCACCAAATTCAAGCCATTGGGTCTCGATTGCAAATTTTTCTAAGTGTCAAAACTTTGCAAAATTTGTCTAAGTGTTGAGACTACACTCCCACTGTTGGGACTATGCTCCAGAGCATAGTCAGCATAGTTGACAAAAATAGTCTAGATTGGCAAATTTTTCTAACTGTCAACAATAGCTACAAAATTTTCAAAGTGTCCTAACTACACTGCCCCTGCCAGGACTATGCTTTAGAGCATAGCTACCATAGTCTGTACTCCAATGACCAGTTTTGCAGATTTTCCCAAGTGTCAAGCTAGAGGCTGCTGAGCATGGTTGGGATGGAAGAAATAGTTAAGCAAAATTTCTAACTTTAGGCACTACACTCCCTACTTCGCTCTAGAGCATAGTTAGTGTAGTTAGCATGGAGGACATCAATTTTGCAAGATTTTTGTAAGTGTTTGGGCTACACACTCATTGCTAGGACTACGCTCTAAAGCATAGTCAGCATAGTTTGCACTGAACTTCACTTCTTTTTTTTTTTTTGCAAAATTTGCCTAATTCTTAGGACTATGCTCTAGAGCATAGTCAGCATAGTCTACTGAAACTACCTCCAAAAGCCTCCAGAACTTAGCACTAGCCTACATCTTAGCTCCAACATTCCTTTGGCAAGCAAGATTAGTAAGTTTTATCTCTTTTACATCCCCCATTTATTCCAAAATTATACCTATGATCGACACCACTTGAGAGAGTGGACAACGTAGTCCTGGAGTGTAGTCTCCAAAACTGCATTGTTTTGCACTATTTTTAGGTACATTGCAGTCTGTTTGACACTCGCACATGTAGTCTCAAAAAAGTAGTAGTCATAGTTTAGTAGTCTCACAGGGTCAATTGGAGCACATTAGCTGAACATCATTTTTCTTTAGTGGAAGTGTAGTTGGGGCTAGTGTAGTCCCAACTATCCCTCTACCACATGGCGCTCAATCCACAACTCACGCTAATCCTAGGCTTATAAATAATCTAGTGCTTCATGTGTTAGGGATTGGCATTTTAGTTGGCAAATCTCATATATGATTAACAAATTTGAGCATTTACATTTAGGACACCCTTGCACTTGAGCATATTTAGCATCTTGGCGAACTTTGGGACACTACTTGATACTATTGTACACTGCCCAGCACACTATATACCACCATAGCTTGTAGGACACTATGGCAGCCAACCTGGTAGGCTCAGACTTCATAGTAGATGTTAGTTCTTCATAGCCAAACACCCTGAGACTGTTACTATGCTACCTACTACACATGTTTGTACACCACATACCTCCTAAACTTTTCTTTGTACTTAACTCTGCTCCCCCTATTTAGAGTGCTGCTACTTTCTCTCTTGATCACATTCTATGCATTTTTCGCATTCTCTCCTATATTTTAGCATTCTACTCACATCTTTCATTGTTCAAGCACATACTTTCACATTTGCACCCTCGTTTTCATGTCCAAAATCTCTATTACGCTCACACCCGTGGGCACTATGGACATCACAAAACATATTTTGTCATAACACTTGTAAGTACTAGTTTGATTGACAAGACCATTCTGGGCACCCTGGCTCCATTCCTAGCATGTCCTTGTGTGGATGTGGGGTCAACGCTTTACGGTCATGGACCTCTTGGAGTATCATTCCAACCTCTGACGTTTTTAGTTGCAATAGTTTTCTAGCACTAGAAGGAGGGCCTTTGCCATTTCCTTCTTTGACTATTCCTTTGTTACCTTGCATACTCTTTGCACCCTATATAGAGTGGTCCCTATTGTCGATTCCTCTGAAACCCCACTTGACAATGCTAGAGTGTTTACACTTAGCTAAATTCTAGGCACTCAATAGAGCATGGCTAGCTCTAGCATAGTGAGCATAGTTGGCTCAAAGTGTAGTCCCAAAGTTAGTCATTTTTCAATGCAATTACAGTTAGTCATTTTTCTTTGTGTTTTAGAGTTAGTCATTTTTTCTGCATCTTTGACACTGAGTCATTTTCTTTAGCAGTTGCATACTTAGCCATTTTTTCACATTTTTGCACTTAGTCATTTTTTCTCTTATCTTTTGCATCAACAACCTTTTGCATTTTCCCTTTCCACCATGAATCCCAAGTAGCCTTTGACATCTGCTTCAAGTATAGTGGTTGTTCTACTAGTTCAGCTAGAGATCTTGATTGAGCTTCCTGGGGCTAAGGATCTTGTCTTGGCATAGAGGTAATCTTTCAGGCAATGCAACCCGCCTCCCAAGGTCATGGTGCTTAACTACGAGCAATACAACTTCGTTTGCACAAAACGCCAAGCGAGTTTACCCTTAGACTACAAAGAAATGGACACCAAATGCAGTTATGAGCTCATTCATTGTAATAGGAGGGAATGGTTCCCTTCTAATTTTGACTTTATCCTGCTCACTGAAGACTTCTAGTGGATGTTGGACAACCTCATCCACAACATGGGCCGTAAGGTAGGGACAGACTACAAGGAGCCCCTCCAAGAGGATCTGGATGAGTTTGAGGCTCAGTCTAAGCATGATAACTCATTCCATGCCTCATTCCAGCAGATAGCCTTTACTTTTGCTTCTCTATAGTCTTGCAATCTAGTATCACTACCTAGGTCAATGCCTATGGTGGCAACTCATCAAATACATTAGATGCACTAGGATGTTGCTATGCCTTTTAGCTTTTCCTTCAGCGTGCCCTTCACCATCCCTTCATAGTTTGTGCATCCTTCATAGCCTATCCAGCCTATTTAGCCTATTCAAGCCATTCAGCCTTTTGTAGTAGCAACCATTGCGCCTACACAATCCTATGTGCACACCATGCACGTTCCTCCCCCGTCATACGTGACTTAGGCATCCTTTGTTCCTCCTATCATGTTGGCATTCTTCATGATGGCCCAACCTGAAAACCCGTGGTGGGGCCCAAGTGATGTGTCCATAGTACAACCCACACAATAGGCATCGTGTGTGGTCACACAACCTAGAGTCAGGTCGTAGGACATCCAATAACCATAGTGGGTAGCTTAACCCACGCAGCCTACTATAACCACACCCAGCTTGGATCAAGCATTCCAATTGATTTAAAGCCTCATCAAAGAGGTTAAGTGGCTCAAGGATACCTCCTTTGAAATGGTCCATGTGATGGAATTTTACTAGGATGATCCAATCAGTCTTGTAGTCCCACTACTGGCACTACCTGCTAAGGTCCCTTTCCCATAGTTCACCAAATACAATGGTGAAGGGGACCGTAACACCCATATGGTAATCTTTTAGTCAAAATGCCTCCTGCTACAAGCATGTTCAAATGCCATCATTCATGTGTTCACCATGTCCTTGATTAGTAAGGTACTAAATTGGTACCAAACACTCCCCAAGGCTTCCATCACTTCTTTGGAGAAATTGCTTACCCAATTCGTCACATGCTTCAAGTACAACTTGAAGCTTAAGGCAATCCTAGATCAACTGATGCAAGTCAAGCTGGGTGTGGAGCACATCACTCAATGAGATCTATGAGCCTATTGCAGAAACTCACCTGTTGTCCATCTTCAAAGGCGTAGTGAATGACTTCATCAAGTCAAAACTATACTACCTTACCTCACAGTCCCTAAGCCAAGCATTCGCTCAAACCAAGAGCATTCAAGATGTGGCAGAGGCTAGCAAGGATCTAGCCCAGTGCATCCCTAGAACCAATCAATGGGGGTTTATAAGGATTCTCTCAACACAAGTGGTGCAGGGTACATCCTCAAAGCTATCAACGTTGATGATGATTCAGAATTGATGCACGAGTCATTTTTGGTTCATGTGCCCTCTTACAACATTGGGGCCTCCTCGAAATGAACTAGTTCAAGAATCCATTTTATTATCAGAGCACCACCTTAGGTGCCCATAACACCCTTTGTGGTTAGGGCCACACAGTATGTTGTAGTGGCAATAGCCCAAACACCCTTTGTCATAAGGATGCTGCAACGTGTAGACTCCTCGCCTATTGGCATTCTGGTGGTGAGAAATGCATTAGTCCTTGCTCACCCAAGATCCCATCCTACAACCAACACCAACAGGCAATCGAGATGGCAAACCGAAAGGCCCAATGAGTGCCTCATCAATCAAATGCTTAGGTAGCACCAGGAGCAAAGGGCACTAGGCCCACCAAAGCTTGTCCCCTTGTCTTTTATGCCAATTTCCTAACTAATAGAAGAGGCCATTGTGACAAGCAACCCATAAACAAGCATTGAGGCTCTAAAGGAAATAAGGCAAGCAAGGCCTAAATCCCCTCCACAAGAGATTTTTCCCTTGGGCCACATGGAGGAGATGAAGGCCACTAACAACAAGGTAGTAGATAGCAAAAAACGATTTCCTTGATGCATTGGCCCAGGTCAAATAGGCCTTGAAATAGAAAAACACAACATTAAGCTTATATGACCTAATAATGACCTCCTCTACTCACCACGAAGCATTAGTTCAAATGTTGACCTCCATTCCTGTCATGAAGGACATCCCAATAAACGAATAATCCATTCACATTATGATGTTGCCTCCTCCCCTGTAGGAATCGAGTTCAATGCCCCTAGTGAAACACCACAAAATTCGGAGCTTAGTACTTGTCCGACACCAAACAGGTCCCTGGGACGAACGACGCCGGTTGCATGAGATTTCACACATGCGGCAACCTCGGGAATTGCAACACTTGGTTTTTACTAAGTACATTGTGCCAGCGTAGACGCCCAGCGTATACGCCCAAGTTCACATCTCCAGCGTATACGCCTGGCCCTCACAGCGTACACGCCCGACTCCCTAGCGTATATGCCCAAGTTCACATCTCCAGCGTATATGCCTGGCCCTCATAGCGTATACACCCGGCTCCCCAGCGTACACGCCCAGGTACTGCAGATGCATACGCTCGACGACAAGATCTCCAAATGACAGCTTGAAGACAACACCAAAGAGCAAGGATTGAAGCAAGTGGACACCCTTCAGCGTATATGCCCAGCGTGTACGCCAGCATCCATCAGCGTATACGCCCACCGTGTACGCCAGCACAGCATCTCCATCCAAGTTCACGCTCAGCACACCCAGTGTATACGTCGACCTAATGTAGCGTATACGCCCAACACTTGTAATACTTTGTACATTTGTAAATTGTGTGCACCCGGTCAACACGCCACGTGTCACCTAACCCGAGTCTAGCATAACAACCTATATAAAAACCCCCATTTTCCACTTTCACCAGGTCGGTTGGCAAAATCCCGGAGCATACCAGAGAACATTTACGTTGCGCACCAGAGCTGAGATCCTCTTACGCTGGAAGCCTTGTACGCTGCAGATATTCTCTACGCCCCGCCTGCCCTGCGAACCAGAGTCATCCCTGTATACATCGAGGCTTTTCGTCCGCCTTGTGTTCCTGCATGACTGCGTTAGACCGGTGCACTGTACTTTGACTTTGCAATATCATTATTTACATTTGCCGCATAAGTTCTTTTACAGTTTTATGTCAATTTGGCCCACGCATTGCTTACGCCCGTTTACGCCCATGCTTCGTTTGCATCCGTTTACGCTTTACGCTGCTCTGTTACCTTGTTTACGCTTGCACATCATTTACGCATAACCCAGCGTATTAGCATTTTGCGTATGCGCGGGGAAATCCTTGTCTGATCTGCGTGCGGACCACCCAAGGTACTCTGCATTTGTTGCATTCCAGCTCGCCCTCAGGCAAAGGTAGGATCTTTTGTCCTTGTCCTGCGATCCCGCGGCCTCTGTTTTCCTTCCAGCCGGAGACCAACGATTTCAGGCGGTATAGAAATTG
This sequence comes from Gnetum montanum, assembly GCA_015680685.1. Classification (NCBI taxonomy): domain Eukaryota; kingdom Viridiplantae; phylum Streptophyta; class Gnetopsida; order Gnetales; family Gnetaceae; genus Gnetum; species Gnetum montanum. The sequence goes on from MNCI01031885.1 coordinate 1,207,753, forward strand.
GCGCTAGAAGGAGGGCCTCCTAAAACCCTTGTCCGCAAATTTCCCAGCGTCTACGTTATTAAGCGTCTACGCCGCCAACTGCACGCAACTCCCTGCTGAAACCCCAGTGGTTACGCTGCCCAGTCTAAACCTCCAGCCCGCAACTGTCCAGTGTCTACGCTGTTTGGTGTTTACGCCCCCTCGTTCACGCTCCTTTGTGTTGCCTTGTTTTTACGCTCCTTCGCTTTTACGCTGTTCATCGTTTACACTATCATTGTTTACGCCCTGCATAGTTTACGCTGAGCCTCGTTTACGCTGAACCTTGTTTACGCTGAATCCAGTTTACACTCCCTTGTTTTTTTTTATGCTCCCCTATTTTCACACTGCAACTGGTTTACGCCGTGACCTATTTTACGCCGAACTTGTTTTACGCTCCTCACTTTCTTACGCTGAGCCGTGTCTTACGCTGTCTTGTTTACGCCGCACCCTTTCTTACGTTGTACCTCTACGCTGTACAGTCTGGCGTATACGCTGAGCCACTTACGCCGTAGACTCGTCTACGCTTAACGCCTACACTAGCCATATACGCTGTATACGCTACCCCTATACGCTGTCCACTAGGCGTATACGCTGCCTGTTGCATAACACCAACTTCGCATTTCCATACTTATCCATCCCCGTGACATAGTATCATGAACCCTGTGAACAACACCGCAGCCACCACTAACACCACCGCTATCATGGACACCATGGCCGTCCAACAGGCTGTTGCACAACACCCAGGAATGCAACCCACAGCGGGGCCTCGCCGATCCCTAAGGCTGCAAGGGAGAGACCCAGCCTCTCACATCATAACCCAGGATCAGTATAACTTTATCTGTATTAAGATACAAGCTGGCCTGGTAGTAGATCACACTGAAATGGAGGTGAAGAGGCAGTTTGAACTGTATTACAGGGGAGGACGAGAGTTCATCCCTTCCCCGTATGATGTAATCCCTGTTCCTGAACAATATTCGGAACTCGTTACACAGCTCCTCCTCCACAGGAGCCAGTCGTTAGACCAGCCAGCACTAGAGCCTCAGCCAGAGGAGGAGGATGACTTTGCCGTTCAATCCGAGCACGAAGACTCCTACCATACCCTAAGCCCGCAACTACTGGTTAACCCCATTTTCCATCCTAAGACAGGGGAGATCCTGCCCGTACGACTCCCTAGATTCACCTAGGCTCAAGCGCCACCACCGAAAACAGCAGCGCTCGTGCATATTCCTTTCCCGAGCGATCACCAACCCAACACCTTTCCCCTCACACTTATCCCTAACACAGCTGCGGGCTCATCCTCACGAGCACCGCTTCCTCACGACAACACAGGTGTAACGTCCCCACCCCGCGTAATAGGGATGCCACATGTGATCCCGGCATCTATGTCCGCCCACTTCATACTGCACATCCAAGTGCATACAGTTCCCCAAACAGCCGTGACCCAACAGGGAGTCCCCGCGCACAACATGGCGGGACAATGGCCAGCGGGGGGAATGTCATCACATCAAATTCCCCATCACCATGCACCACCCCGCACAATCCCACCAACTAATATTCCCCAAGTACAACCCCAGTTGCAGCAACAACAACAACAACATTTTCCTTTTAACATCCCCGCCTTAGTACCGCCCACAGTTAACTACCCATAGACGCAACCGCCGATCACCCAGCTTTCGGCCTTTCAACCTGTGACCCAGCAGTCTAGCTAGTATGCAGCCCTGCACCCCCAGCCTGTAGCTTCACCGAGTGCCCAAGATTGGGCAGACGCTAAAAAACTGATGCAGGAATTAACAGATGAGGTAAAGCGCCTCAAAACCGTCGCCGACGGAGAGTTGAAAGTAGTGGATTTCTACAACGATGACCCTTTCAGCTCCTCTGTCCCGCCATTAACCCTGCCCAAAGGTGTCCCCCTACCAATGCTAACTAAGTATAACGGGGAGACAGATCCCAACGCCTACCTCATAACATTCAGATTAGAATGCGCGTTGCTCCAGGCATGGCCCCACTCCATATTGCGAGTATTCCCCATGTCCCTCGCGGGAAGAGCACTCGACTAGTACCGAGCCCTGCCCAAGAACTCTATCCTTTCTTTGGACGATCCTCTACGCTAGTTTGTGACCCGGTTCAAGTACAACTTGAAACCCGAGGCCACGCTGGACAGCCTCATGCAGATCAAGCAAGCACTGCTTGAACCGATGCAAAAGTTCATTCAGAGATGGAGTGCGGCTCTCAACGAGCTACACGAACCAATCTCTCTAACCTATCTGCTTACAATACTAAAGGGGGCTGTCAATGATTTCTTCAAGTCCAAACTGTATTACCTTAACGCGCGGGATCTTAATCAGGCATTTGTGTAGATAAAAAACATAGAGGAAGCAACTCAAAATAGCCACGACCCAGCATACTTGGCATTCAGAAACCAACACACTAAAAAGGATAAAGAGAAAGCCAAGACAATGATAGCAGCGATAGCAGGAACCCAACAAACCAACATCACACCCCAACAAAAACCACCCGCAGCCCCCACTAACTACTATCAGCCCGCTCCCACAACAGCCCCAGAGTCATCATCACAGAACCCGACGAACCGTACATGCAATTTCGAGACGAAAGAACCCTCTCAATACACGCCTTTGCCCATGAAACCATCCCAGCTCTTTGATCAGCTCCTAAAAGCTGGGCTGATGACACATAAGCAGTTATCCCTTGCGGCCATCCAAAGACACGATCGGTTCTGTCAACTCGTACAAAACCCAAGCCTGGCAACGCCGGATGAGCCGCCCATGCCCAAAGGATTCAGGATGGATCGCTTCTGCGACTACCATCAATGCAACGGGCATGGAACGGATTACCGCTTCACCCTGAAGCAAGACATCCAGCGGATGATCGATGACGGCAAAATCACTTTTGACGGGGCTAACCCCGTCCAACCACAAAATCAGACCATGGGGGTGTATAAAGACCCCCTGAACACTAAAGAGGCACCGTACGTAATTAACACAATCTATTGTGATGATGATTCCGACACACCCCGCATCAACACCACCTAGCCCGAAAATAAACGAGAACCACCTAGCAAGCCGTTCGTAGTTCAAATCCCTCCCGCTGAGCCTGCACCCGCATCTCAATCACCCCATGTGCTGTGGCGGCCATACGTAGTCCGAGTGCCCTCGACCCTACCCACCTCCAACATCACGACGTGCCAAAAACCATACGTGGTGCGCATCCCTCCGGTCAACCCCGCGGATACACCAATCCCTCATGCTCAGCCTACCCCTTTCGTAGTCCGAATACCACCCGCCGTTGCAACGACGGAGGTCCAACCTCCACCAAGACCAACCCCGTACGTCATCAGGATACCTGGGCAGACTCCTGCCCAATCATATCCGACCGTCCACCCGCAACCCCACCCAGCTCCATACGTAGTAAAGGTCCCAGGGCAATCCCAGGCTCCGAGGCCAACTCCACCTCCGCGTAACACACGAGAACGCCTGGCAGACAGGCTCGCACGTGAGCGCATGGAGAAGGAACGCCAACGGCTAGCCATGGGGCCACCCAAACCAACTCCACTTAACTCCATGCCCATGTCATCATCCAACGATCGACCAAACACGGACAGCAACGGTGAATCATCCAAAACACAAGAACCGCATGAAACGGCAGGTCCTAACAATAACGACAAACCACCAAAACGCGAAATAAAACTGTTGGGTCCAATGGACCCAGTCACTCCTGATAAAAACATCCCTGACAGTAGAGATTTTGCAACGGCCCTGACACAAGTTACCCAAGCCCTAAAATAGAAAAACACTTCGTTAAGCTTGTATGACTTAGTCCTAACATCCCAAACTTATCGGGAAGCTCTCGTACGCATGCTAACGTCCATCCCGATCTGTGAGGACTTGCCCCCAAGTGAACCGGCCATTCATGCCGTAATGTATCCATCTCACGGTGCCATCCCTAAACCCTTGAGTTTCCACGATGATGACATCAAAGTAGACAAGAAAACAGGGGAGACAACAACAATACCCATGTTCATAACCATACATGTAAACCAATTCAAAATACACAGAGTCCATGTAGACGATGGGGCGGCCACAAACGTTGTACCCTATCCCATCATTGAACAACTAGGGTTTATTGACGTAATTAAACCTGTGACAACAACATGTTTAAAGTCATTCAGCGGGTCACGTGTACTGGTCAAAGGCACGATAACCTTAGACTTCATAGCGGGAGACCAGTTCCCCACATCCACTGACTTCTTGGTTGTCGATGAGATGCCAGGGTTCAACTTGATTTTAGGAAGACCCTGGTTGGCCCAACTGAGAGCCGTTTCCTCTCCTATACATCAGGAGATTCACGTACCCTATGAGGGCGGTGAAATCGTCATACATGGGGAAGCGGTCACTTGCATTATTTCCTCGCACACAAACAGCGACCAAGGCTCCGAAGTTGAACTCGCGAAGTTTAGTCAAAATGATGCAAACGAGCCACAACTAGTGAGTGGTAAATCTTCGAACACGGGACAAGAGCCTCCTAAAACTGAAACACCCGCATCTAACACTTTGTACACATCGTCTCATGAAGAAATCAACACGGAAACAATGATGGACACTGAAGTACCTGAAAATACCAATACCGAAAACATTCAATCGGACGTCTCCTAGACCGAACTTCCATTCAACGTAATCAGCGAAGGAGACGCAGAATACAAAATCGTACCGGTTAATACACCCCCTGACATGAAAATAAAGAAGATCAAAAAACAAATAAAGTAAAACACCCTTAGTCCGAAACGACGTTAAACTATAACACGTCCGAAATGACACTAAACTACGATAAAACCCAAAAACGCCAAAATCATAACAGACAACAAAAAAAAGGGGGAAACAAAAATTAAATAGCACTTCTTGTCTTGAAAGACGTTAAACTATCATGTCCGCAATGACATAAAACTAGCCATGATCAGAAATGGTCGATCTACTACGAAACACCCATTTTTAAAAAAATATTACTCGTTTACAATGGGGCCCGAAATGGCCTTAAACTACGCATACCTTGTGTTCCTTTTTACATATCATTTATCTTTAGTGCGTAACCTTTAAAACAGAAAAGCAAACCCAAAAACATTTTAAGGTCGTGTCGTGTGTGCAAACAAGTTAAAATCAACAAAAAAAATAGTTATTCATGCAATGTTGTACAAATGGTGCCTGTCTTTCTCAACATCTTCCAGTTACAATGCCTTTATCAATTGGAATCAGCAAAAATCCAAAACAAAAAAAACTATAAAAGCACTAAGCGTCCGTGACAGGAGGATCATCTCCTTTAGAACCACCAGTGTCAGGGGCCCCTGCTCCACTGGGGCCAGCCTCGTGAGTATCATCGCCACCCTCATGCTGAAAACACCAAAAACAAACAACCAACACAAAAATAAGCAGATGTTAAACATTTTAAACATTATCCAATAAATTAACTTCATAAAGACAAAACGCTTACCATAGGGGATCCCCCTAAGCTAAACTCCAGCCGACGAAGGATTTCTTCCTCTCGAACGCTGGCCCAATCTGTTCCGTCCAGGCCTAAATCAACGTTTGCCAAAGCCTTGCCTTTGTCGACCGCTGACCAGGTAGGACGTTTCAGGGGAAATTCACCTACCGACACCTCCCCAGAAGCAGTTGTGATGACCCTTGTAGGCGACTCCATTTCCACAATTATGTTTTGGGCAAAGGTATCAAAGGCAGAACGCAACCCCAAACCCTCCACAAACATCTCTAGCTGCCGCTTTTCAATAGACACCTCTTTCAGCGACTTCTTGTACTGATGTTTATGGTTTTTCTTGTCCTGACCCCATTTGCGAACCTTAGAAGCGAAAGCCTTCCAATCTTGACACTTAAGGTTCAGGAGATCGATTTGAGCTTTACATTCCACCATTCTCTGAGTCAGTGATGCATGACGGTTCAGAAGGTTCCAATACCTGGTGTACGTAATCTCTGATGTTCGCCAGGAACGATCTCCAGTCAGTCTAGCAGCGGCAAACTTGTATCGAGCCTTTAAATCGTCACACTCCTCTGTTACGGCGGAGACTTCCTTTTGCTTTGCCTGTACTCGTAGCCACAACTGTTCAACAGAACGCCTACAAGTCCACAACGACTTGGCATTGTGTGCAAGGCTTTCTGCAACTCCTTCATAAACAGGCCTTGGCACCTGTTCCACTTCTGGGGAGAGTGTAGTTAGGCTTTCTATACTGATGCCCTCAGAGGGATCCCATCTTAGTTTAGCGCCTACCCACGCAGAAAACACGAATGTTAAAATGGTACACATAAGGCATGAAGCTCCTAATCTTTAAACAATTCATACCTATGTCAGGGTGGACTTCTTGGAGATGTTCAACGACCTCTTCCGCGATTCCATCCACAAAATCCGTCTTATTTGGCATCTCTGACCAAATAAGTGGCTGACGGGTACGGGAAGAACTAACCTCAATGGTCCTCTCAGGGGGAACCGTCTTCATGGGAACGTCCAACCGTACCATCCTGGTACCGCTGCCTTCATCTAATCCAAAAACACGAAAATAAATAAAAAAAAAAAACGTAGGAGCCACAATTAATTCAAGAAAATAATAAAAACCAACTAAAAGCGAAGATATACCCTGTCCTTGTCACCTTTTGGGGGATCGCCCAAATCCAAGTCCCCCTTAAGGAAGTTACTGAACATTTGGCTGATAGCATCTGGGTCGTCTAAGGGTTCAGTGTCAGTAATCCTCTCCGTTAATAGCTCCGTTCCCCCGCCTTGGCTCTTCTCTGGGCTTTCCTCCTCATTGTTTTTCTCGGTACGCGTATCCTCTTCCTCTCTGATGGTCTCTAAGGCCTGTTTCCTCACTTCATCAAATCGAAAACAACAACGACACGTAAGCAATTGAAGCAGGGGTTATAAATGAATGAAAACGGTGCAATAACAAGCAGATGAGCTTCCCTTACCAGGTATCTTGAAGCGTATCTGCTTCACGCGTAGCTGGTTTATGTTGGCAACTTCCTCCGTGGCGCGTTCAGGTCTTTTCAATTTCGACTTGGCTTTCCCAATGGTTTCCTTAATAACCCGCTCTGCCCGTCTGGTGGTTAAAGGTACATCATATGGCTCCACCCCCAAACTATCCCGTGTGTGGATGGAACCGCCAGATGATCCCCCTGTAGTAATAGACACCGACTCATCGATACCTTCTGGGGCATCCTGCGATCTCATTGTTGCAAACAGATGTTTGACCCATGGGCGGGATAGTTGACCCCGATCCCATAGGACAAACTTGTTGTCCGCATGCACCACAAGAAACTCAGCAAAACGGCGGAGATAACTGGCGAAGAAGGCAAAGGTAAAGTGCGATTGTGCTTCGATATTCAAGCGCAACCGCACTATCTCCTTATGCAGGCCCGCCAACAAAAATTAAGCCTAGTTATACCGCATGCCAGTTTCTAAGATACTTCACATGATGCGCACCGCCTCAACCCCAAAACTCCGCACCTGAGGGAGGGTTTTGGGAAACACCCACGCCCGAAACAGGGGGTATAATTTGTTCACCTCAACAACCTTCGCTTTCCCCTGCATCGAGAATCCCTTGGTGTTTTTCCTCACCCCAAGCCAAGATTCCAGCTCGCGGATCATTTGGAGCTCTTTATGAGACCTGTCCAATACTACAGGTAGGACATCTGCCGGCATGCCAAACAAGTTAGAAAAGAACACGGGCGACAGATGAAACACCACCTTAACACCCTTAATCCGGGTGCTGTACTGAGAAACAGACTCATTAAAAGAGTCCACGATCCCAATCATTTCCCCGATTGAGACATCAGGGCTAGGCGTCATAAAAAGCTCCAGGAGGCCGGCATCGTCTAGGCAACGAGTGAGAGACGGTGGAGCTTGCTTACGCAGCCATTTCTGCGCCTTCTCCACCCCCCGAACTTCATTGACAAAGTGGCCTCAGTTCGCCCTGTTGTCACAAGATCCCCACCAGAAGGTGCATTAACTGTTAAAACAAGTTAAAACGATTATATCGGCATAGTCCCAAACAGTTGAACAAACCCACTAACACATCTAAGAAATGTTATCACCCACCATTAGTGGCAGATTTGGAAGTGCTGCCAAAGTTATGTGGAAAGACTAGCCCCTGATCTGTCCAATCTTCGTGAAGCCACCTACAAGCCTTGCACATCGCAAAGGCCCTGGAAAACTGATTATGGAAGCGGACCATCGAACCCTTCGTCTGAGCCAAAACGGCCCCACGAAGAGTGGGGGCCGTCATAAAGGCCTCCAGAGCAGTGCGAGTGAGGGCTATCCCTTCATCTTCGATGAGGGTCCCGTCTGGGTTGGTCTTTGGTCTGCAAACAAACGTGCGTTAAAATAAGAAACCAACATCAAACGAAAATAGAGAAAGCAATAAATGTAAATGGTCCCACCTGGCTACTCGGTATACTGTGCCAGGAGGATTCTGGAACAAGGTATGTGCACGGGCAGCTATAAACAATGTATTGTTGACATAATCCAACCCCGGCGGTAGCAATACCCACACACGCGTTAACGGGCGGTTTGACTTGGGCCCGTGGGTAGTGCCATCCTCAGCCACAAAAGGCCCCTTGTCAATGTCCCCCATAAAGACCATTACGCCCTCTGCAGCCCCCGGCAGTATTGCATCAACCACACTTCACGCAGTCACTTCGTCAAAATGCGACCACATAGCCACCTCGAAATTGGTTAGCAAGAAAGCCAGAAATTCGCCAGCACCTTCCCTGAGCCAGACCCCCTTGTCATCCACAAATAAAGCCGGGGGAAGATCACCTTCTTCAACAGGGCCAGCCCATGTTAGCACCCCGACGAGTTCAACCACGATAAGGAAGCGTTTGCTGTCCCTGCAACCAATCACAATGCCACAAAACGAAAGTTCGCATCATAAATGGGCAAAAATCAAAAATTTAACTGTTTACGCCCAGCGTATACGCTGTACACAGAGCGTATACGCCAACTCTACAGCGCGAGAAACACAACTTACGCCTAGCGTATACGCCCACGATTTATGCCCGTGATTCGCGCTCAGCGTATACGCCGCATACAATGTACGCCGAACAAGCTTAGCACTTAGAGTGATTCAGACTTAGCATATACGATATACAGGGCGTATACGACGATCTACACTTAGCGCAAAAAACACATTCAATCCAACGTATACGCTATCTGCAGAACGTATATGCCGACTAATACCTAGCGCAAAGCACGAACTTTAACTCAGCGTACACGCTAGCCACCTCAACGTCTACGCTGACGGCGATCTGTTTTACGCTGACGCCCCAACCCCTTCATGCGCAGCGTACACGCTGAGCAAACCCTTGGCGTAAACAGTTTACGCTAGAAAGATAAAGCAGTACGCCGAAAAGACAACTGTACGCGTACAGCGTATACGCCGAACAAACCCTCAGTGTATACGCCGTCGCAAGAAACAGAACTTACGCCGATGTCAAACACTGACAAACTTTTACGCTAAACACAACGCGGAAAAATTTTTACGTTAGGACTGAACACCGTCTACGCTGCACAGTTACGCTGGCCTGCACGCCGAAAACCCTCATGATAAGTCCTTGTGCTCGGCGTATACGCCGAGATCGTCTAAGCTACGAATACAGTGAAGCACACAAACAACAACAGAGGCAAGGATCAAGGCTTACCTGTGGGACGTCGCAGGCCACGATGGAATCTTCGGTCTGGGCAGACCCTGCAACATGGCCTCCGTCTCTTCGGCGAAGGTTAGATCGGGACCCCTCCGCCCCTGGCCCTCCACTTCCTTTCCCTTGCCCATTTCGAAGTGTCTACGCTGACGATCTAAGTTTACGCTGAGCAATAGTCTGCGTCGATGCTGAGAAGTTTAAGCTTCGGCGTCTACGCTAGGGTCTCCACGTCTATGCTGGGGATCAGTCTTAGGCATCTACGCTGAGGTATACGCTTACGCTAGATGTCGTGGTTTACGCTTACACCTTAGCAGGTTTACGCTGTCGCTCACGCTGTCGCTTTCCAGTAAGACAAATGGACCCCCCCTTCCCTTTATATAGCGCCCGATGACGCTGACGCTGACGCCGCCGCCACTTACGCTGCCGTCGCTTCGTTGTTGTACCTTTTTACCTTTTTTGCCTACTATTTGCCAAAATTTCCCCAAAAAATGATGAAAATTAACTAAAAACAAAGATTATTACGTCCTGGTTTCTCCATGGACCCCGTTTTACACGTTTACGCTAACTGCCAATCACGGCCCGGTACAACCTTAAACTACCATTTCCTCACCCAATCACGGCCCGGTACGGCCTTAAACTGCCATTTCCTCACCCAATCACGGCCCGGTATGGCCTTAAACTGCCATTTCTTCACCCAATCACGGCCCGGTACGGCCTTAAACTGCCATTTCCTCACCTAATCACGGCTCGGTACGGCCTTAAACTGCCAATCATGGCCCGGTACGACCTTAAACTGCCATGCGTTCAGGTGTGACGATAATCCACCATTATACACATACAAATAGCTTAAAAACACCAGAAAAATAGAACTACACCCCTTTGCTTATGTAACTCTCGATTTATTGGCAGGAGCAAGCTCAATGGACTGCCCGCAGTTAACCGCATCGTTAACCATTGATGGACCACATGGCATCATTACACGAGACATTGACATAAACTTCATCAATTTAAGTCCACTGATGGACGATGCGATCATAGCCTCAACGCAGCAAACAACAGCCAATTACCAAGGCATGACCAAATTTCTTGACATAGAGGCCGAAAATATCACCGAAGATCCGTTAGCCGAAACTCCCATTACCATGCCTAATGGGGAAATTAAAATATTAAAATTGAGTACATTATTATAACCGCACTTGGCCCAAGACATTCAGAATGTGCTTAGGAAAAACATGAAAGCATTCGCTTGGTCCTATACGGACATGCCCGGGCTAGATCCTAGAATTGTCCAACACAACATTATTCTAGACCCGAAACTAAGACCGATAAAACAGAAAGCACGAAAAGTTCGACCCGAGGTGGCGTTGGCAGTTCGCAATGAGATCACCAAGCTCTACCAGGTTGGTTTCATTCGGGCTGTTGATTACACCAAATGGGTGTCCAACATGGTCATCGTCCCAAAGAAAAACAGAAGCATTCGCCTATGCATCGACTTCTGAGATTTAAACATAGCAACCATAAAAGATGACGTTCCCCTGCCTAGCATCGATCAACTCGTTGACTCGACTGCTGGACATGCCTTGCTATCTTTTATGGATGGTTTTTCGGGATACAACCAAATACGCATCAACCCGGAACATCAACTTCGAACCACCTTCATGACCCCATGGGGAACTTTTTGTTACACCATGATGCCCTTCGGTCTCAAGAACGCAGGGGCCACATATCAAAGAGCCATGACGTTTATCTTTAGTGATTATATGCTACGGTCGCTCAACGATTATGTGGATGACATCGTGGTTAAGTCAAAAACGACCGAACAACACGTACAGGACCTCGACTTAGTCTTAAAACGTTGTCTAAAATACGAATTGAGACTTAACCCAAAAAAATATGTCTTTGGCGTCAAAACAGGCAAAATGCTCGGATTCATAGCCTCTGAAGTAGGGATACGAGTAGACCCCGATAAAGTTAAGGCCATCACCAACCTGAAACCACCAAGTAACCTTACTGAGCTTCGCGGTCTACAAGGTAGATTATAGTTCATCAGGCGCTTCGTAGAAAAACTGACAGACAAACTAAAACCTATGAGCCACCTGTTACGTAAAAATGTCCATTTTGAATGGACTCCGCAGTGCCAGGAAGCCTTCGAAAATATCAAAACAGCACTTGCCCGACTGCCGACAGTCTACCCGCCCCAAAACAACAAGCCATTTTACATCTACCTTACCACTTCAGAATTGTCCATCGCGTCTATGCTCTGCCAGAAACGAGATGACAGAACTGAAGTCCCCGTATATTACTTGAGCCATGTCTTAGTTGCCCACGAAAAGAAGTATAACGATGTGGAGAGGTCATGTTTAGCTTTAGTCTTTTCCCTAAGAAAATGGCGACATTACCTCTTCCGTAATCAAGTCTACATAATCTGTAAGGACAATGTACTGAGAGCTATAACAGGAAACATTTACGAAACGAGTCGAATAGCTCGATGGAAAGCCATGATAGCCGAGTTTGACCTATACTACGTAGCACAATCATCAGTCAAGGGTCAAGCCATAGCAAATCAAATAGCCACGTCACCAACACGTGATCAAGCAACCATAGATCCAGAATTCCCAGATGAGAACATAAACACCATAGACACAGTGCCCCAAGATTATGATGCCATTCTAAACTTTGACGGAGCATCCACCTCTCGAGGAGGAAGTGCAGCCACTATCATCACTTATCCCTCCGGGGAGATCCGACCCTTTGCGTATCATTTTAATTTTCATTGTACTAACAACGTAGCAGAGTATGAAGGTCTCCTTAGAGGTCTTGCGGCAGCACTAGCTTCGGACATCAAGCTCCTGGTAGTCAGAGGGGATTCACAACTGGTCGTAAACCAAGTTACAGATATTTACACGTGCAAAGCCCAACATTTACAACCATATTGTGACTTGGCGAAACATTTAATGAAACAATTCGAAGACATTGATGTGCAACACGTCTCTCGAAATGACAACACCATCGCAGATGCGTTAGCCACGCTAGCGTTAAATATATCGCCCGACATGTTCTACGCCTTGCCAAGCTCCATAATCAACTGCGATGAACCAATAACCTCCGACACATTGCCGATCGCATCCATTAGTACAACACACGCGATAGAATAGTATGATGACATAAAAGAGTACCTTCTTCACGGCGAAGCCCCACGACATCTAACAAATGCGCAAAAGGATGCCGTACGAAAACGTTCTAGGCAGTACACCTTGGTAGGAGACACATTGTGTCGTCGATCCTACGAAGGTATATTGCTAATATGCGTAAGTAGTGCTGATACCCAAACGCTTGTTGATCAAGTACATGAGGGACTATGTGGAGGACACATAACACCAAAATCCATGGCCATGAAAATAAGACGTTTAGGCTATTATTGGCCACACATGAAACACGATTGTCTCTCCAAAGTCAAAACATGTAATATTTGTCGAAAACATAGTAACCTAATACATGTGCCACCAAACGAACTGCACACAGCATAAATAACATGGCCTTTTCAGAAGTGGGGATTGGACCTTATCAGCCCAATAACACTCTCATCTTCTGCAGGGCACAGCTTCATTATAACCGCGACAGAATACTCATGAAGTGGGTAGAAGCAGCTCCTCTTCGAAAAACGACTTCTAAACACGTGTGCAACTTTATTCTAGAAAACATTGTAACCCGCTTTGGCATCCCTTCGACAATTATCACTGACAACGGGCCGCAATTTAGTAGTGCCGAAACAAAAACCTTTTGCCACCGTCTGGGGATCAAACACTCGTTTTCCTCTCCTTATTATCCTCAAAGTAATGGGCAAGCAGAAGCAACAAATAAAATGATCATTACGATACTTAAGAAAATGTTGACCCAAAGCAAAAGGAAATGGCACGAGCAATTAACATATGCATTATGGGCCTACCGCACCACACACCGAACGTCAACAGGTAAAACGCCATACAGCCTTGTTTACGGTTCAGAAGCAGTCTTACCCTTGGAATTACAGGTACCATCGTTAAGGATCACACTATCCGGACTCCTCGACGACGAGCAAAACAATAATCTGCGTATCATTGACCTCGATTCGACGGAAGAAGAACGCATACGCACGCTCGATCAGATTGAATGGTATCAAAAGCAACAAAGACAGCGACATCGACATCACATCAACAAACGCCCCATCAAAGAAGGCGACCTCGTGCAACTGGGAAGGGCCTTACGTGGTCATCAAGGCATTCGATAATGGTGCATTCAAGCTAGCCGACATGGAAGGGAACGAGTTTGCCAATCCTACAAATCATTTGTACCTAAAACCTTTCTACGTCTGAATACAAGCTTAGGTACGTGAACGTCCTGGAATTACGACTATAAACTGATACCACAGCATAGTCCTGGGTTATGACTTAAAACTAACACCACAGCATCCGCAAGGACAATAAACTAGCATCTATCCAGCATGATAATAAACTGCCACCGTCCTAACCAATCGAGTCCGCCAAGACTATAAACTAGCTTGCCTCTCCATAGTCCGCTAAGACTAGAAACTGGCAACGTAACGTTTGTCACGACACTAAACAGGCAATGTCCAACGGGTTATGACATAAAACTAACCCACGACAGTCTGCCAAGACTATAAAATGGCAAGTTCACATCTGGCACATCACTCTGCTGCCATGCTCATTCATCAGCTTCACTACATCGCTTGCCATCAATCACCCTTATCAGTATCGCTGTCATCTAAACACAGTGCCTGCCTTCTTTCAGCATCTCTACGCCATTGGCCGCCATGTAAGTCTAAGCTTGTCTATTCGCTCATGGTTTTTCTTGTCTCCTTGGCGTTATGTTTGCAGGATGACACCCAGAAGTTTCGCACAAAGATGCACTTCGCCGTAAGCAGCAAGGTAAGACAATGTTCGCAGCATGCCTGGCAGGACTAAATCAAACCATTCACTAGTACATCCCCATTCATCGACAGAATTCTTTATCCATCCGCCAACACATTTTACCTCGGCATCCCCTCGACACGCCCAATACATCTAACACATTGTACCATTGTAAAGCAGCTGCAACACGCAGCACAGCAACTGCGCATGAGTATAAAAGCAGAGCAAAAGTTTACGCCGCAAAAAAAAAAGAGAGACCCCGGGCACTTCCCATATAAGTCCCAGGCGGGAAGGCAGTCGTCTCAAAACCAAGTACTCATGTCTAAAATGGTCAAAAAGCACCCAGTTGCATGGCTTTGGCTCCCCGCCAACAGGTTCCCCTGAACACTAAACATGGGTCCTGTCCTTCTAAAGCATGTAACACATCCTCCCGTGGCTTTGGCCCCGCCAACAGGATTCCCTTGAAAGCTAACCGAGGGCCCTGTTCCACCAAAGGACACACATTGCATGCCTAAAATCTGCGTCTGCTAAAACATTGGCTATTGACAAGGACCAGCATGTCGCATACCCGAGCATTCCTATCCACGCAATTCTTTGGGCAGTCACCAATCCCCACAATCTCTATCCTCCTACTCGCTACAAATTTCACTTTCCCGGTCCCATGTACTACTGAACACTGTGCAATGACGTCTCGTCCAGTGGTAGCAGACAATGTTTCTACCAAGTTTCTTGTGGTGTTTGACACTTCTTTGTCGATGCTTCTCGGGTTGATTCCTCCAAGCATCAACAAAGAGGGGCCAATGAAACACCACAAAATTCGGAGCTTAGTACTTGTCCGACACCAAACAGGTCCCTGGGACAAACGACGCCGGCTGCATGAGATTTCACACATGCGGCAACCTCGAAAATTACAACACTTGGTTTTTACTAAGTACATTGTGCCAGCGTAGACGCCCAGCGTATATGCCCAAGTTCACATCTCCAGCGTATACGCCTGGCCCTCACAGTGTACACGCCCGACTCCCTAGCGTATACGCCCAAGTTCACATCTCCAGCGTATACGCCCGGCTCCCCAGCGTACACGCCCAGGTACTGCAGATGCATACGCTCAACGACAAGATCTCCAAATGACAGCTTGAAGACAACACCAAAGAGCAAGGATTGAAGCAAGTGGACACCCTTCAGCATATACGCCTAGCGTGTACGCCAGCATCCATCAGCGTATACGCCCACCGTGTACGCCAACATCCATCAGCGTATACGCCCACCGTGTACACCAGCACAACATCTCCATCCAAGTTCACGCTCAGCACACCCAGCGTATACGCCCAGCGTATACGCCAACCTAATGTAGGGTATACGCCCAGCGTATACGCCTAACACTTGTAATACTTTGTACATTTGTAAATTGTGTGCACCCGGTCAACGCGCCACGTGTCATCCAATCCGAGTCTAGCGTAACAACCTGTATAAAAACCCCCATTTTCCACTTTCACCAGGTCGGTTGGCAAAATCCCGGAGCATACCAGAGAACATTTACGCTGCACACCAGAGCTGAGATCCTCTTATGTTGGAAGCCTTGTACGCTATAGATATTCTCTACGCCCCGCTTGCCCTGCGAACCAGAGTCATCCCTGTATACACCGGGGCTTATCGTCCGCCTTGTGTTCCCGCACGACTGCGTTAGACCGGTGCACTGTACTTTGACTCTGCAATATCATTATTTACATTTGCTGCATAAGTTCTTTTACAGTTTTATGTCAATTTGGCCCACGCATTTCTTACGCCCATTTACGCCCACGCTTCGTTTGCATCCGTTTACGCTTTACGCTGCTCTGTTACCTTGTTTACACTCGCACATCGTTTACGCATAACCCAGCGTATTAGCATTTTGTGTATGCGTGGGGAAATCCTTGTCTGATCCGCGTGCGGACCACCCAAGGTACTCTACCTTTGTTGCATTCCAGCTCGCCCTCAGGCAAAGGTAGGGTCTTCTGTCCTTGTCCTGCGATCCCGCGGCCTCTGTTTTCCTTCCATCCGGAGACCGACGATTTCAGGCAGTACACCTAGCATTTTGTGATAAGGTGATCATGGTGGACCTTGAGAAGGCTCAAGTCATTACTACATTTATGTTTATCACCATCTATGTGGGGCAATGAAAAATCCACAGGGTGCATGTTGACCATGGGGTAGTAACCACTGTCATCTCGTACATGGTCATCAATAGCTCAATCTTACTGAACAAATCAAATAAACAAAGAAAACATGCCTTAAATCCTTTAATGGGTCATGTGTTTTCATAAGGAAAACTATCACAATAGCCTTTGTGGCAAGGGAGCAATTCCCCACCACTACTAAATTCATAGTGGTTGAGGAGATGTCAAGTTTCAACCTCATCTGAGGTAGCCCCTAGTTAGCTCAGCTGTGAGTTGTATCCTTCCCAATCCATTAGGAAATCTATCTCCTATATAAAGGTGGGGAGGTTATCATACAAGGTAACATTGTAGCCCTCCTAACCTTCAGCAACATTGATGCTAAAGAAGGGTTAGAGGTGGAGTTCCTCAATGACATATCTTATGTGAAGGATGAAGGCAAAAAATGTCAAGCAAGCCAACTCGAAGAGCCAATGGAAGCCCCTAACCCTTCGAGAGCTGCTTTGTGGGTAGAATTGCCCTTCGACATAGTTGATGAAGGTTAGGGTGAGTATTGAATCATACCTTTTAGGCCCTACATGCCACCTAACCCACATCGGATTATGAACAAACTGCACAACTAAGGCATCCCCTTGGTCTAATAGGCATTGGGTCCCGGCTTGTTCCACTTATGCATGCTTTACCTATTTGCATTTTATGTTAGCTTAGTTGTTTGAATTTATGCATTGTTTCCTTCTTTATGCACTTCCTCTATTTGTGCATTTTTGCTAAGTTTATATTTTCGCTTCATTACTTTTTAGCATTTTGTTTACACATAAAAACTTCAAAATACATAAACATCATAAAATGCAAAAGTTACAAAAATATGTATTTTTCCATGGCCTTAAATTCACAATCTGTGGCTTGAAAAGATGTTAAACTACTACATGGCCTACCATGGCCTAAAACTAGCAATCTCCCTTACATCACATGGCCCAAGATGGCCTTAAACTAATGTTGGTCCCCCATGGCCGTAAATTGGCATTGTGTGGCCCACCATGGCTTAAAACCAACAACACTTTTCCTTTCAATGTATTGCCCAAAATGGCCTTAAACTATCACTAGGACCTAGAATGGCCTAAAATTATCAAAATGTTATCTATACATGCAGCCTAAAATGGCCTAAAACTAGCAATCGCTACAGCTTAAATGCATCAACTCATCACATCATTAACATCAAACACATAGCAAATAAATGCAAAAGCTTACTCATTACATACTTCATGTAGCAAGAATCCACTACATCTCATAAAAAATAATCGCATGATCATCCATCTTTACATAGCAAAAATACAAAAAAATACAAAAATGCCCAGTGATAGGGCTACATTAGGATCTACTTAACTGGTGGTGCTAAGAGGGGGTGGAGGCTTCTCTTCTTCCACTATGCCATTGGGGCTTACAACATCATCTAGTGCCTATCAACAACAAAAATAACAATAAGAGAAAACTATAAGAAAATGTATAATATCCAACCTAACAAAGAAAGCAAAAAATCAATCAAAGAACTAACCTAAGAGGATCTTGCATTGGCCATATCTGGAGGCAAGTTATCAAGGCCCTCCTCCAAGCATTAGAGGACCTTGGCCTCTGATAGCCATGTCCAATTCTCTTGGCCAAAGTCATCACCTGTAAGGGTCTTACCTTCGTCCATGGAGGTCCATGCAAGTAGCTGCATAGAAAAGGTGGTAGACAAAGCTTGCCCTAAAGGCATGGTAATCTCTCACTCTAGAGAACAACTAACATTGTGTGATGAGCAAATATCTTGAAGGCTTGACTCCGGCCAATCACCTCAATGAACAACTCAAGGTAGTGAGCTTTGACAAACTCTTCTTTAAGTTGCTATAGATATGCATCTCACTCACGCTTATAGTGGCATTTGTGATCCTTCTATGTGCACCCCCATTTGCACACCTTAGCGTTGAAACTTTTCTAATCCTAGCCCTTCCTGGCAAACAAGTCCATCTGTAGCCTCTGCTTGATGATCTCCCAGGTAGCCTCATTCTTGCCTAGGATTGCCAATTAGTACCTTGCATAATCGATCTTTGCGGTCCACCAGGTACTATCTCCCCATGCCCAAGCCAACAAGAAATCATATCAAGATTGGAGGTCCTCAATCTTCATGTTCTAGCTCGTCACTATTTCTTAAAGCTCATGCATGCTTTTCCACATGTGCTTGTTCAAGCGCCTAAGGCTCCATAATGCTTTCACACTAGAAAGCATGCACTTGCTAACTGCCTCATACACATAGTGAGGTACTTGCTCCACTTTAAGAGGGTATTCGGGGATAGCATCCACCTTAGCCACTTGATTTAGATCCCAGCGAAGCTTAGAACCTGTTGGCATGCAATAAGAATATCAACATTAGCCATAGACTAAGCATAAAATTAGTAAAGAAATGTAAGTAAAACACAAACGTACATACTAAGCTTAGGATATTCCTGCTATATGCAGTCCACCATATCCTCTACAATGCCTTCCATGAAGGTAAATTTATTTGGCGTCTCTACCCATAGCTTCATGTGGTAGGTAGGCATAGGGGTTGATCGCTGGTAGGAACATCAAAGGTTGTAACCCAGCATGGTGCAATACTTAGCAACAACTAAATAGCCAAAGATGTAAGAGCAAAAGAGCAAAAATAGATAACAACTTAAAGAATTTACGAAGTAAGCCTTCAGGTGTGAGTGCAAGGGGATCTCCTAGCTACACACCATCAAAGAGGTTGGCAAAATCACCCTCGTTAGGGTGGAATAACCCCTCTACATCAAACTATTAGAAGATCTCTATGGCCTCATGCAGCTTCTCTTTGTGTGCTTCCCCCTCCTCAATTTAAGGAGGAGCCATGTTTGCTACCATTGCTACCATTACTTTTTAGTAGCCCTCTCACCTAACTCACAAACATAGCATAATAGCATTAACATAACATAACAAGAAAACATAAAAATTATAAACATAAGAAACATAAAATGAATGCATCTACATGTGTGCTAACCTACAACAACTATGCACAAAGTGGGTATCTTGAGGCAAATTTTCTTGGTGCTTACTTGTCCAACCATAGGGGTAGCCTTCTTTGTTGGGTGTGGCCTCTTGATCTTTACCTTGGATGGCCCCACCATTTCTACAATATAGTGATTGGCCTTATTTGCATCCCAAATAATAATTGAGGGATACTTTCCCATGCTATCACAAGAATAATGTGACTGTGACTACCCCAGATGACCTTTGGTCGTAACTGAGTATGACTTATCGATCCCCTTTGGGGGGGGAGTCCTGCATGCAAGTGGTTGCAAACAAGTGCCTACCCCCAGGCTTGGATAGTTGCTCACAATCTTGCACTACCTAACGCCTACTCTCTTGAACCACCGAAAACTTTGCAAACCTTTGCAACTATGCTACAACGAACATGAAGTGCATGTGAGACCTCACTTGGAGGTTGTAGCAAAGTCTGGTGATCTTTGCTTGCAGTTTGGCGATGAGGAAGGAGACCTAGTTGAACCTTGTGTCCTCCTCCAATACCTCCCTCATTACTTGCACCTACTCCACCCTAAATATTTTTTCTTGGGAGAGCAACTTTGGAAAGGCACGGACATGAAAAAGAGGGTATAGTTCCCAGACCTCAGGCACACGCACGTCTCTAATCATGATGCCTTTGTGAGATCAGGTAGCTTCCAACCACTCCTCAATCTCTCCTTTATGGTCCACCTCTCTATTGGCCTTGTCAATGACCAATGGGCCATAAAAGGGAAGGCCAAAGAGGTCAACAAAGAAGGCATTGCTAAGGTCCAAGACTACCCTCACTTTGTGTACACAAGTGACAAAGTGGTGGGCATCACTACTGAAGGAGTCTATAATGGTGACCATCTCGACCACTAGAATGCTTGGGCTAAGGGCCAAGAAAAGGTCCATCAACCTGACATGCATGAGCCGACTGGCCAATGCCTCTAAGACCTAATGGCATAAATGAAGGCAAAAAATGTCATTGCGGCCCTTAGCGACTTGATGAGGATGGCCTCATTGCGGCTTATGATGACCACTACCACCTCTCCTGAAGCAACTGCAACTGCAACATAGGCAAAACAATGTTGAAATCAAGCAAGCGCAAATCAACGAGTGCATATGAGCAAGCATAAAAACCAAATAAATAAGTGCTTATGTGGAACAAACGGTGTGTCAAATAGAGGTGGTGGTGTAATTGGCTCCTTGAAATTAGACATGTCACTAGCCCACCCTTCATCAAGCCAACCATAGGTCTTGCACCCCTTGAATGCCTTTGAGTACTAGGTGGAGTAATTCTTTAGATCATCTTTCACCTACTTAAGTATAGCCTCCTGAAAGTTTATACTAGAAGAGAACACCTCTAGGATGGTGTGGGTCAAGGCAAGAGCCCTAGGCTCATCATGGAGCCCCTGTTCATTAACTTTGAATTTGGCATTAAGCATGAGCAATTAGCGGTTAGCAAATCTAGCATGAGCTAATAACATGGAAGACAACACAAAATCGTAGGAGCACTTACCCTCTGGCACAATATATTATTCCAAGTGGGTTCTGGAATAATGTATGCATGTGTAGAGTGATAAAGAAGGTGTTGATCCTATTATAATAGGAGAACTCTAGTGTTCCCAAAATTTTGGATAAGGGATGAGTGCCCCTAGGGCCTCGCCTTAAACTACTTGCTCTATCATCACTAGTCGTGGCCTAATCAGACATAAATTTCAATGTCCTATTTAGCCCTAGGCAATAATTTCTTGGTGATAGCACCTATAGCCTCTATTACTAAGTGTGACCACAGTGATGTAGCAGGTATGCCAAGAACATGAATGCCCCAAGTTGAAACCATACCACCGAAAACACCATTAAATTTAGGCTCTCAGTTCTCAACTTCAAATTTGGTTAAGTGTCAAAACTTGGCAAATTTTCTATAAGTGTTGAGACTATGCTCCTATTTCTAGGACTATGCTTTAGAGCATGGTGAGCATAGTTGACACTAACAGCCCAGATTTGCAAAATTTTTCTAAGTGTCAATAGTAGTTGCAAATTTTTTTGAGTGTCCTAACTACGCTCTCCTCCTTGTGCTACACTTTAGAGCATAGCCAGAGTAGTCAACCTTGGAATGACTAGTTTGCAAATTTTCTAAAGTGTCAAGCTAGAGGCTACTAAGCATGTATGGGATGGATGAAACAGTTTGGTAGATTTCCTAACTTTTCATGTTATGCTCCCTACTATCCTTTAGAGCATAGCTAGTGTAGTCCACATGCACACATCAATTTTGTATGATTTTTCTAAGTGTTTGGGCTACACTCTCCCTGCCAAGACTATGCTCCAGAGTGTAATCAGTGTAGCCAACATTAAACTTCACTTTTTTTCCAAATTTTCCTGACCCCTTAGGTTATGCTTTAGAGCATAGCTAGCGTAGCCATGCGAAACTACCTCCAAAAGCTTCTAGAACTTAGCATCGGCTTGCATCTTAGTTCTAATGTTCCTTTGACAAGCAAGATAAACAAGTTTTATCTCATTTGCATCCCCCTTTGCCCTCGAGATGTACCTATGCTATGACACCACTCGAGAGAGTAGCAATGTAATCCCAAAGCATAATCTCCAAAACTGTACTATTTTGCATTGTTTGCAGGTATCTTGTGGTCTATTTGGCACTCTTACATGGAGTCTTAGTAGTATAGTCACAATCTAGCAATTTCACAGGGTCCATTGGAGCACACTAGTAGAACACCATGTTGCTTCAGTGGAAGTGTAGCTAGGGTTAGCATAGTCCCAACTACCCCTCTACCATGTGGTATTCGATCTACAATTCACACTAATCCTAGGCCTATAAATATCCCAATGCTTCACATTTTAGGTGTTGGGGCATTTTGAAGCATTTGGTTGGCAAATCAAAAGCAAGTTTGACATTTTTAGACATGACTGGCATTGGCACTCTTGCACCCAAGCACACTTAGCACCTTGGTGACATTTAGGACCCCATTGGATACCATTGGATGTTGCCTAGCATATTGCACATTGTTGTAGCCAGTAAGACATTATGACAACCAACCCAATAGACTTAGACTTCACAATAAATATCAATCTTCACAGCCAAACACTTCAAGATTGTGACTACACTACCTACTGTGCCTATTTGTACACCGCATACCCCCTCACCTTTTACTTATAGTTGACTATGCTCCCCCTACTTAGGGTGGCACCATCTTCCCTTTAGCTCACATTTTGTGTAGGTTTCACATTTTTCACACATTTTTTAACATTTTACTCACATTTTTTACTATTCATGCATCTATTTTCATATTTGTACCTCTATTTTCACACTTAAAACTTTAACTACACTCAGCTCCATGAGCACCATGGGCACTGCATAAACACCTTTTAAAACATGTTTCATCATAACACATGTAAGTCCTAGTTTGATCGACAAGACTATGCTAGGCACCTTACTTCCATTTTCTAGTAGGCCCTCACATGAGAGCAGGATCAAGACTATGCAACCTCGGACCTCTTGGTGTCCCATTTTAGCCTCTAACATTTTTAGTTGCTACGGTTTTCTAGCACTAGAAGGAGGGCCTCCATGATTTCCTTCTTCAGCTATCCCTTGGTTGTTGCCTTGCATGCTCTTTGTACTCTATGTAGATTGGTGCCCCTCGTCGATTCCCCTAGAACTCCACTTGGCAACACAAGTGTTTACACATAGTCAAAATTCTAGGTCTCCAGTAAAGCGTAACTAGCTCCAATGTAGCTAGCATTGTTGGCTCTGAGCGTAGTCCTAGAGTTAACCATTTTTCAACAAATTTACACTTAGTCATTTTTGCTACATTTTAGAGTTAGTTATTTTTTTGCATTTTCTACACTTAGCCATTTTTGCTGCATTTTAGCACTTAGCCATTTTTACTTCCTTCTTGCATAAGCAACACTTTGCATTTCTCTTTACATCATGAACCCCGAGCAACCCTCGACCTCCACTTTGGGCACGATTGTGTTTTGGCTCGTACAGGAGGAGTTTCTAGTTAATGTTCTTAGGGGTCCTATCCTAGAACAGAGGTAATCTCTTAGGCTATGCAAGTTGCCTCCCGAGGTCATGATACTCAATGATGACCAATATAACTTTGTTTATGCAAAGTTCTAGGTGAGTTTGCTTTTAGACCACCAAAAAATGGAAGCTAAACATAGTTATGAGCATATGCATCATAATGAGAGGGAATGGTTCCTTTTCAACTTTAACTTTATCCCACTCACAAAAGACTACTAGTGGATGTTGGAGAACCTCATCTACAACATGGGCTATGAGGTAGGGATGGACTATGAGGAGCCATTCCATGAGGAGTTAGATGAGTTTGAGGCTCATTCTGAGCATGATAACACATTTCATGCCTCATTCTAGTAGGTGTCCTCTGTTGTTCCTCCTTTATTGTCCTGCAATCCCATGTCGCTGCTCAGGTCAATACTTATGGTGGAAACCCACTAGACATAGCAAATGCATCAGGATTTTGTTCTACCCTTCAGCCTTTCCTTTAGCATGCCTTTCATCATATCTTCCCAACCTGTTTAATTTGTTCAAGTTTTTCAAATTGTTCAGGTCACCTAGGCCTCCGTAACAGCAACTGTTTCTCCCACACAACCTTACATGCACACTACACATGTTTCGCCCCCGTCGTAGGTGACTCAAACATCATTTTTCTTGACTATCACGTTAGCACCTTTTTCAATGACATAAACCACCAACTAGTGATGGGACTCAAGTGTTGTGTCCATGGCACAACCCTTATAATAAGCATTGAGCATGGTCACATAGCCTAGAGGTAAGGCATGGGCCACCCAACAACCCCAGTGGGCAGCACAACCCACACAGCCAACTACAACCACACCTAGATTGGATCAAGCATTTTAGCTAATCCAAAGCCTCATTGAAGAGGTCCAGAGACTTAAGGTTGCCTCCTTTGAAATAGTACAAGTGATGGACTTCTACTAGAACAATCTAATTAGTCTTGTGGTTCCACCACTGGTGCTACCTACAGGGGTCCTGCTCCCATAGTTCACCAAATATAATAATGAATGGGACCCCAACTTTCATCTGGTTACCTTTCGATTAAAGTGCTTCTTGTTGTAGGCATCTACTTCTTCACCATGTCCCTAACTGGCAAGGCACTAGATTGGTATCATGTGCTTCCTAAGGCCTCCATCTCTTTATTAGAGGAATTGCTCATGCAATTCGTTACACACTTTAAGTACAACTTGAAGCTTGAAGCAACCCTAGACCAACTAATGCAAGTGAAGCAAGACCACCTAAAGCTTGTGCAGAAATTCATTCAGTGGTGGAGTGCTTCCCTTAATGAGATCCATGAGCCTATTGAAAAGGTTCATTTGTTGGCCATTTTTAAAGGCACAGTGAATGACTTTATTAAGTTGAAATTGTATTACCTTACCCCACAGTCCCTAAGCCAAGTGTTTGCTCAAACTAAGAGCATTTAGGATGTGGCAGAGGCCAATAGAGATCTGGCCTATGTGGCCTACAAGAACCTACATGCAAAGAAGGAGAAAGATAAGGACAAAGGTAAACAAGCAATCACAATCGTTGCATCGGTAGCCAACAAGGCTAAGCCTACCAACGCTAAATAAACAACTAAGCCATCTAAGGCATCAACCAACAATAAGGTGACTAGCTCTAGCACTACAAAAACTAACTAGCCTACATCATTGATGGCCCTGGAACCAGCTAGCACAAGGCCTAACTTCAAGCGCAAGAATTGCTTGAAGTACATACCGTTGCCTATCAAGTGGTCAAAGCTCTTGAACCAACTGCTTAATGCTAGATGCATCTAGTACAAGCAGATGTTCGAGGACACTCACAAAAGGTATGACTAATATTTTAAGCTCATCAAAAACCCTTTGGTCACTCTTCCTAATGAGCCTCTAGTCCCTAAGCACTTCAAATTGGACTAGTTTTGCTAATATCACCAATTGAAAGGTCATGACATAGAATTTTGCATGGCTTTGCAGGATGACATTCAACGCATGATTAACAAGGGTGGATTGATCCTTGACACTACCAACCTAGTGCACCCCCAAAACCAATCAATGGAAGTTTACAAAAATCTTCTAAACACAAGTAGTGTAGGGTATGTCATCAATGCCATTAGTGTTGATGATGATGCTAAATCGGCACAAGAACTATTCATGGTTTGTGTGCCCTATAGCAACACTAGGGCTTCCTCAATGGTAACCAGTTTGAGGATCCCTTTGTCATTAGAGCATCACCTTGGGCACCCATAACATCCTTTATGATCAAGGCCCCGTAGCACATTGCGGCTGCAATATCCCAAACACCCTTTTTCATAAGGGCATCGTGACACATGGACTCCTCACCTATTGTGAGTTCAGTGGTAGGAAATACATTAGCCTATGCTTGCTGAAGATCCCATCCTACAAACGATGCCAACAAATAACCAAGATGGCAAACAGGAAGGCCTAGTAAGCACCTTGTTGATTGAATGCATAGGTGACACCAGGAGTAAAGGACATTAGGCCCATCTAAGACTATCCCCTTGTCTACCATACTAATGGCCCAACCAACTGAAGAGCCTACTGCAACAAGCAACCAACCACGGAGCACTAAGGCTCCAAAGCAAAGCAACCAATAGCAGAGCACCAAGGCTCCAAAGTAAACTAAGTAAACGATGCCAAATTCTGTCCATGGGAGATCTGTCTCTTGGGTCACATGTAGGAGATGAAGGCCATCAACAATAAAGCAACATATAGTAGAAAGGATTTCTTTGACACATTGGCACAAGTCAAGTAGGCTTTAAAATAGAAAAATACAACTCTAAGTCTATACGACCTCATAATAACTTCCTTTGCCCATCATGAAGCAATAGTGCACATGTTGACCTCCATAGCCATCATGGAGGACATCCCAGTGGACGAACAGTCCATTCATGCTGTGATGTTGCCTCCTCCCCCACAGGAATTGAGTTCAGTGCCCTTGGTGTTTCGAGATGAGGCAATCAAGGTAGACCCTGAGAAGGGTCAAATCATTATTGTGCCGACGTTCATAACTATTCGCATGGGAAAATGTAGGATACGCAAGGTGCATGTCAATGATGGGGTAATAACCAACATCATCCCATATACGATTTTTGAAAAACTTGGTCTTGCTTACCAGATTTAACTAATGAAGACAACATGCTTGAAGTCTTTCAATGGTCATGTGTTGTTGTGAGGGGGATTACCATGATAGCCTTCATGGTGAGGGAACAATTTCCCACCATAGCTGACTTCATAGTCATCAAGGAGATGTCAGGTTTCAACCTAATCTTGGGTAGGCCCTGGTTAGCCTAGTTGCAAGTCATCTCCTCCCCAATCCATTTGGAAATCCACCTTCCATATGAGGGTGGAGAGGTTATCATACATGGTGACAATGTAGCCCCTTTGACAATCGACAACATCGATACTAAATAAGGGTCAAATATAGAGTTCCTCGATGACACACCTCCTATGAAGGATGAAGGTAAAAAATGCAAGGTAGACCAACTCAAAGGGCCAACAGAAACCCCTAACCATTTGAAAGATGCTTTGTGGGAAAATTTTTACTTTGACATAGTTGACGAGGATTAGGGTGACTATAGTAGCATACCCTCTAGGCCCTATATGCCACCTAACCCACATCGAGTTAGGAAACAACTGTGTGACTAAGTTATGCCATTGGTCCAATAGGCATTGGGTCCTTGCTTGCCCCATTTCTGCACACTTTACTTATTTGCATTTTTCTCACATCTTTCATCCTTGGTTTGTACTTTTGCATTGTTTATCTTTCTATGAATTTATTTCTTCTACTTATGCATTTTTTCATTAAGATTACACTTTCACTTTATTACTTTTTAGCCACTAGAATTACACGTAAAAATAGCAAAACACATAAGAAATCATAAGATTTAAAAACTTACAAAAACATCACACAACTCACCAAGGCATAAAAATAGCATGCATGGCTTAAGAAGGCCTTAAACTATCACTAGGGCTTAGAATGGCGTAAAACTATCAAAATGCTATCTACATACGCAACCTAAAATGGCCTAAAACTAGCAATCTCTTTGCATCAATTCATCCTGTTGTCAACACTAAACACACATCAATGCACATCACATGGAAACAAATCCACTATATTCCATAAAAGAATAATGTTACATGACTTGATCATCTACACTACATCATGCAAAGATACACAAAAATACAAGAATGCTAATGGTAGGGCTATAGCAAGATCTGCTCAACTAGTGGCGCTTGGAGGTGGTGGAGGCTCTTCTTCATTTGGGGCCCATAGAATGAGCTGGTGCCTATGAAAGAAAACAATCATAAAAATTTGTAAACCAATGTACAATACACAACTTAATAGAAAAATCATGACATAAAATAAAATAAAAAATTAACCTGAGAGTGTCCTGCATCAACCATGTCTAGCAGTAAGATGTCAAGTCCCTCCTCCAAGCATTAGAGCATCTTAGCCTTTGACAACTGTGTCCAATCCTCATGGCTAAAGTTAATACCTGCAAGGGTCTTGTCCTCATCCATAGTGATCCATGCAAGTGGTTGTATCAAACAGATGACAGATGACATCTCCCCTAAGGGCATCGTAATCTTCCTCTTCGAGGATCTACTAACCACTATGTGTTGAGCAAACATCTTAAAGGCTCAGCTCCTGCCAGTTGTCTCAATGAACTCAAGGCAATGAGCTTTGACGAACTCTCCTTTGAATTGTTGCAAATATGGATCTTACTCATGCTTGTAGTGGTGCTTATGGTCTTTTTTCATGTGCCCCCACTTGCACACCTTAGCACTAAAGCTCTTCCACTCTTGGCTCTTCTAAGCAAGCAAATTCATCTAAAATATTTGCTCAATAATCTCCTGAGTGACCTCATTTTTTCCCCAGATCATTGACTAGTACCTAGCATAATCAATCTTGCAGTTTGCTAAGTACTATCCCCCTATGCCCAAGCTAATAAGAAATCATAATGGGCCTAGAGGTCCTCATTCTTCATAGTCAAGCTCACCATGATCTCCCTGAGCTTATGCACGTATTTCCATAGGTGTTCATTTGAGCACCTGCAAGTCTATAATGCTTTTGCACTGTAAAGTGCACACTTGCTAACTACCTCATACATATAACAAGGCACCTGCTCCACTTTGGGGGATACTCCAGGATGACATCCACCTTGACCACCCAGTTCGGATCCCAACAGAGCATACAATAAGCAAATCAGCATTAGTGATAGACTAATCATGAAATTAGTAAAGCAATGCAAGCAAATAAACAACATACATACCGAGCTTAGGATCCACCTACTGTATGTAGTCCATCATGTCTTTAACTATGTCTTCCATGAAGGCAAATTTATCTGGCGCCTCTATCCATGGCTTCATGCGGTGGGTAGGTGCCAACGATGGATCATTAGTAGTGACATCTAAGGCTGTACCCTAACACAACACAATACTTAACAACTAAACAATCAAAGATTCAAGAGCAAAGAACAAAAGTAGATGACAACTTAAAGCATTTACCTAGCAAGCCCTCAGGTGTCAACGTAGAAGAATCTCCCAACTACACATTATTGAAGAGGTTGGCAAAATCACCCTCAAGGTGGAATAGCTCCTCTGCATTAAACTATTGAAAGGTCTTAGTGGCCTCATGCAGTTCCTCTCTATGTGCCTCCTCCTCTTCAACTTGAGGAGGAGCCATCTCCAATGCCGTTGCTACCATTACTTCTTCAATAGCCCTCTTATATAACTCATAGAAATAGCAAGTGACATTAGCAAACATAGAAAACATAAAAATTCATAAACATAAAGAAAACAAAAAGCATCCAAGGCATGTCTACTAACTTGCAATCATTGAACAGAAGGTGGGTATATTGAGGTAGACCTTCTTGACACCTGCTTGTCCAACCACCGGAGCAGCCTCCTTTGCTAGGTGTGGCCTCTTGATTTCCATCTTGGAAGGTCCAACCATCTCTGTGATGTATCGATTGGCCTTGCATGCATCCCCAATGACCATTAGGAGGCACTTGCCTACGTTATCATGAGAATAGTGTGATTGTCACCTCACTAGATGAACCTTCATTGTAATTGAGTACTACTCATCAATCCCCTCGAGGGGGGTCCTACACACAAGTGGTCACAAACAAGTGCCTAACCCAAGGCTTAGATAGTTGCTCATAATCTTTCATAACCTAATGCTTGCTATCCTTGATTACTAGTAACTCTATGAACCTTCGTAGATACATTGTGAAAAACTTGAAGTGGACGTGAGGCCTTTCTTGCAAGTTGTAGCAAAGGTTGATGATCTCCACTTATAGTCTTACAGCAATGAAAGAGGTCTAGTTAAATTTGGTGCCCTCCCCAGAATCTCCCTCATCACCCACACTTACTCCACCCCAAGGATTTTTCCTTCGAAGAGTAGCTTCGGAAAAGCATGAACTCAAAAAAGAGGGTAGAGCTCCTAGACCTTAGGCACACACATGTCTCCAACCATGATGCCTTTGTGAGATTGAGTGGTTCCCAACCACTCCTCAATCTCTCCTTTGCAATCTACCTCTCTATTGGCCTTATCAATGACTAATGGACCTTCAAAGGGGAGGCCAAAAAAGTTTGCAAAGAAAGCATCACTGAGGTCTAGGACCACCCTCACTTTGTACACATAGGTGATGAAGCAGTAGGAATTGCTACTGAAGGAGTCAATAATGGTGACCATCTCAGCCACTAAAGTTCTTGAGCTAAGGGCCATGAATAGGTCCATCAACCTAGCACATGTCTACCTACTAGTTAATGCATCTAAGGCTTTATGGCACAACCAATGTTGTACCCCCTCCACATCATCGTATTTCATTATGAGGATGGCATTACTGTGGCCAATGGTAACAACTATCACCTCTCCTGAAGCAACTACAGCTATAACATAGGTAAATACAACATGAGCATTATGTAGGGATGAATTAACAAGTGCATGTGAGTAAGTAGTAAAAGCTAAGTTAAGTAATAAACGTTTACATGGAGCAAATGGTGTACTCAATAGAGGTGGTGGTGCAACTGGCTCCTTGAAGTTGGACTTGCCACTAGCCCATCCTTCATTAAGCCAATTGTAGGTTGTGCACCACTTGAATGCCTTTGGGTATTGATTAGGATAGCTCTCTAAGTCCTCTTCCACCTACTCAATCACAACCTCTTAAAGGTTTAGATTAGAGGAGAACACCTCTAGGGTGGTGTGAGTTAAGGCAAGAGACCTTGGTTCGTCATGGAGCCCCCCATCATCAACTTTAAATCTGGCATCAAACATGAGTAGCTAGCAATTAACAAATTTGGCTTGGACAATAGCAATAGAGCATAATGCAAAAACATGAGCACTTACCCTCCTACGTAGTATACCATTCCATGTAGATTCTGGAGCACAGTATGCATGGGCATAGCAACAAAGAGGGTGTTGCCCTTATTGTAACAAGAGAATTTTTGCATGCCCTAAATTCTAACTAGGGGACGAGTGCCCTTAGGCCCTTACCTTGAACCACCTACCTGTCCATCATTGGTCATGGATTCATTAGACATAAACCTCAGTATGTCCCGATTGGCCCTAGGTAGTAATGTCTCAGTGATGGTAGCTATAGCCTACAATGTTAGGTGTGACCACATGATCACACTGAACTACCATATTAGGAATGCTAGGAACTCAGAGGCCCCTAGCCGAAGCCATACTACTTGATGATCCAACTTCATATCTAGTGCATTTGTCTTAGGCACAGGTTGGCTCATGCAACAAAGGATGCCGACAAGCTCAATGACAACCAATATTGGCTTTAGCAATACCCTGCAATCACAAAAATGACAAACATAGTTGATGAGCGGCGAGGTACCCCTATGCTCAACCATATGAATACGAGCATTTCATGCACAATTCGGTGAAATTCCAAGGACTAAGTGCTTATGTGCCCTTGTGGAACAAGGATGATTTGGTTGATCGTTGTCTTCCCAATCTTATTTGTATTTCATGATTGTATGGTTAAGTAAGCTTGAGACATGATTTTTATAACTTTTATGTTTTTATGTCCTACTCTAGTAGGGAAGGAGAGAGGTAACTAAGTCACTAATTTAGCTTAACTACTTATTAACTAAGTTCTAACTAATCCTAACACCAACATTTGTTCCCACTTTCCATACACATCCCAAACTAGTGCAACACTATTGGGATTACCAAACGCTAATCGTTATTGGGTTACCAAGTGTTACATAAATGCTCGAAGTGGTCGTGCTTGTGTAATTTAATGATTTGCTTAATTGGTCAAAATGAATTGCTATGTTAATAATAGAAATGTAAAGTGCATAAAATAAAATAAATGTATAAGAAAATAAAATAAAAGAAATGCGTAAGAAAACAAATCCCAAGTGCTGCAAGGATGAATCAAAGAGCTCGTCTTTATTGCCATACACAAGGTATGCTCAGGTACACAGTGCTCGAATAAAGATCCATCCACACTTAGACCTCCTACTATGGGCACTTGGAAAATACTCTAACTTTTAAACTGACTACAAGAGTTTCACTACTTGACTGCTAAAAGAATTCTTTCCAATTGTGCGCCTAAGCACTGTATTTATAGGCTTGGGAGCAACTACTCAAATAATTAGAGTAACTACTCTAATAATTAGAATAACTGCTAAAGTAACCACTAACCACTCTAATAATTAGAATAACCACTAGAGTAACCGCTAGAGTAACCACTCTAATAATTAGAATAACT
>MNCI01031885.1:1240646-1266200 GCA_015680685.1 Gnetum montanum
AGAGAGAGAGAGAGAGAGAGAGAGAGAGAGAGAGAGAGAGAGAGAGAGAGAGAGAAAGAGAAGATGCAGCATGTTGCCACCAATGCCGAGATTATGCCTTCTGTTGTTTATCAATAGCCATGCCACCAAACTTGTTCCTTTCATAAATGCTCTAGTTCTGGTCCATCCTGAGTGCTTCCTCTAAGCCCAGTCCATTGTTTGTATGATCGCCATCTACACAGACAACATAGTCACAAATGAGGAAGGATAGATAATCCACAATGCAGTTGATACCTTGCCTCAATATGAAGCGCATTGGCTGAGTTGTGGTTATGGTAGAAACTGGTTCGGAGATTTATCACTGGTAACTACCTAAGGTGTAGGGGTTAGGCAATTAGTAAAATGGAAAAAATTTGAAAAATTTGTGCTAGGGCCCCCACAACTAAGAGCGAACCTCTAGTAGCTATAAGATGGAAAAACATGAGGAACAAGAAAGATGAAAAATATCAACGACAATGCCAATAAAATGGATGTCATGGATGGGGATGAAATAAGAAATGATTGATTGCAAGAAATGTTTAAGGGAAAGAAGTTAACAACTGCATCAAAAAGAAATCCCAGTGGGTCCTCCCCAAAGCAAACTCATGCCCTTTATACCCTAACAAACCCACAAACCAAAGTGTATGTAGGCTCTAGGAATGTCATTTGGAAGCAAGAGTTAAAAACTTACCCACAAGAATTCACCAAAGAAAAATAATGCATCAACCTAGAATAGACTAATGATAAAATTGACAATGAGGTGGAAAATGGAAAGACAGATGGAGAGGAGAGAATGGAATGGAATCCCAAGAACAAGGTTGTGTAAAGTCCCTTATGTATTTCATGGCTAAGATAACTAAGTAGAAGTCATCCCAAATCCAGACTCAAACCAACCACATTCAATGACCTCGCATTAATACACTTGGCCAATCCATCCTCTTGAGGCAACAAGAATGCTTTGACAAAGAGTAACCATCATCCCAAGGAGAGTGAGATGTTGAAGCCAGAGCAAGAAAGGGCCTTAGTTAGAGGGAACCTTCAGGCATGGGTAACATGACTTTCCAGTGCCATAACCAGTGCTTGTAACCTATATTACTTTATTATGTCTAAGGGGCGTGCTTTAAATGCTCACCTTTTTCTCTTTTTTCTCTCTCTCTTTTTTTTTATGTTTATGCATGAGAACCACACCATGCAAGGATTTATGTTTATTCACTCAACCTCTTGATATTTGAACAATGTCAGAATGGCAGAAAACCCAAGAAAAAACATCCAACCACCCAAAAGAATGGCTAGCACTAATGCATCGAATCCCCTTGAAGTCACACCCTCCTTTGAGCCTTTCCTTGGTTTGAAAAATACCCAACCACCAATTCATTAACAAGTTTACTTACAAAAAGTGGACTGTATAGTTCCAAGCCAAAGGAGACCATAGAGTTGTATGGATGAGTGGATAGTGTGGATTCATTACCTATTTTACCAAAAGAACCATACCTTAATATTAGCATCATAATTCAAAGGTAAAAACCAAACATTAGCAATCAATAGGATATAATTCAATCCACCATCATGAGCACTTATTGGATGACAAATAAAAGTAAATCAAGTAATCAAACAAATAGTAAAAATATGAACGATGGTGTAAAACAAAAATAAGGAAAGTTGGAAAAATGTGTAAAAAAAGATGTGTGAAACAAAAATGTGTGAAAAAAAATGTGTGAAAAAAAATGTGTAAAACAAAAATTCAAAAAGAAATAAGGGCCTAGAATTATTAGCATAGGTAGCCATCTCCCTCACGACTAAGTTGGAAGGAGGAGATCAGAAATAGTGAGTAGGGTTGTCCATCAAGAGAGGTAGCATGTGTACTGGTTGTCCTAAGCTCATGTAAAGGTTTGGTTTGTTGCACATTGACCAAAAGTTTCTTATCTGGGCTCTCAAGTTTGTATATTATCATGGCCCCTGAAGGAAAAGTTGCATAAATAATATAAGGTCTTTCCCACAGTGTTTGAAATTTAGTATGTTGTGGCACATGTGTGGGATTCCAGTAGAGAAACTTATCTCTTGGGCTAATATTTAACTTTTCTAATTCTTAGGTCATGACGTTGTTTATTGAAGGCCTTGTGCAATTTGTTAGATGATAGGGTAGCTAATCGATTTTCATCTAGCAAGTTAAGGGTTACTAACCATTGTTTCTGTGCTAGATCAAGGTTAAGGTGGAGGTCACATGCTGTGGATAGTGTAGGGAGCTCAGTTTGAATGGGAAGCATTGGTAATTTACTATACACTAACTCATAGACAGAGTAGCCTGTAGGAAGTTTCCATGTGGAGTAGTATGCCCAAAGAACATCGTTTAGTTTAGTGCTCTAGTCTCACCTAAACTTGCTAATGGTTCTTGTCAACATCTTCATAATCTCCCTATTGGTGATTTCTACTTGATTTTTTGCGTGGGGGTGGTATGGTGTAGTCAATTTATGCTCAACCCCTAAGTGTTGCATTAATTTCAAAAAAGTTGCACCTGTGAAGTGTGTACCATTGTTTGAAATAACTGCACGCAGCACACCAAACCTGTTTATGATTTGTTGTTGAACAAATCATGCAGCTGTAGAGGATGTACAATCTTTAACAGCAACTACTTCAGCCCATTTTGTTAGGTAATCAGCAGTAATAATAATATAAGCTTTTCCATTGGACATTGGTGTAATTGGCCCCATAAAATCAATTCCCCAAATGTTGAAGGGTTCTAATAGTTGAATCCATTGTTGTGGCCCTCCATTCTAGTAGTCATTCCCCCATCACATAGACAACGCTCACAAGATTGGATAAAATGATGGGTGTCTCGAAATAATGTAGGCAAATAATATCTTGCAAGTAGGATCTTGATGGTCATTCATCTTCTAGTGTAATGACCCCCACAAGGACCCTCATGAGTGTCTTGAAGAACTCATAGTTGATCTATATCGAGAACACACCATTGAACAAAGCCATTAGGACACACTTTGTAAAGTTGCCCATTGATCTCCATAAAGTACTTGGCTTGGTGAAGAAACAACAGTTTCTTCTTAAGATTTAACTCTTGTGGTGTTTGTTGGTTGAAGAGATAGATAAGAATGCTATTGTACCAGTTTGTTTCCATGGGTGATTGATTATTCACTACACCAGCAAAGAGGAATTCATCAGGGAAATGATCAGAAATTGGATACTCATCCTCTTTGTTGTCCCATCACAACTGAGATAAATGATCAACAACTACATTCTCAGTGCCCTTGCAATCGTTCATTGTCAAATTAAACTCTTGTAAGATTACAAGCCATCGTATGATACGAGGGCTTACCATTGGCTTATTCATGAGGAACTGGATTGCACTATGATTTGTATGTATATATACTTTATATCCCAATACATAGTGTCTAAACTTTTCTAGTGTAAACACTATAGCCATTAATTCTTTCTCTGTGGTAGTGTAGTTAAGTTGTGCACTAGTGAGACTTCTACTTGCACAGTGGATGTAATAAGGATGCTTCTAGTCATCTAACTATATAAGTACGACTCCTAAACCATAGCTAGATGCATCAGTCATGATATGGAATGGTTTGGACTAGCCAGGAGCTTGTAGAATGGGGGTTTCTACTAGCTTTTATTTTAGAGTTTGGAAAGCTAATTCACATTCCCTAGTCCACTCAAAAGGTATGTCCTTTTTCGTTAATTCCACCAATGGTTTGGCAACCTTTGAAAAGTTCTCAATAAATCTCCTATAGTAGCTAGTATGTCTAAGGAATGACCAAATATCTTTGACAGTTTCTGGTTGATGGGTAATTCCTTGGATAATTTTCTTGGGGTCTACCTCTATCCTTGTGTGTGAGATTTTGTGCCTTAGTACTACTTCTTCTTGGACCATCAAATGACTTTTCTACCATTTGAACCTCAAATTGGTTTCTACACATCTTTTTAACACTTCCTCCAACTAGTCCAAGGCTTGATCAAAGTTTTCTCGATAAGTGGAGAAGTCATCCATTAAAACCTCCACGCCATTTCCTATCTATTGTTGGAATACTCTTAGAACTACTCATTGAAATGTTGTAGGTGCATTGCACAAGCCAAATGGCATCCATTTGTATGCAAATGTTCCCTAATAACTAGTGAACATAGTCTTGGCTTGGTATTCTTGGGCTATTTGTATTTGGTTATATCTGCTATATCCATCCAAAAACTGTAATAGCAATGCCCTGCAATGGTGTCTAAGACTTGGTTGACAAATGGCAATGCAAAGTGATCTTTGAATGTTGCCATATTTAGTAGCCTGAAATCTATGCACACCCTCCATTTGCCTCCCTTTTTAAGCACAATAACTAAGGGGCTAACCTATTCGCTATTAGTAATGGGGTATATGAACCCAACCTTCAGGAGCTATTTGATTTCTTCCTTAACTACTTACTTCAGCTTTGGGTTTAAACGCCTCTACGGTTTTCTTTGAGGCTTCATGGAGGGGTTGATGTAAATCCTATGTTCGCATATCCTAGGATCTATTCTAGTTAATTCGGGATATGACCAAGTGAAGGCTTTTGACCATCTATTTATCACTTCCAGCAGTCTCTCTTTTTGTTGCAGAGCAAGCTTAGTGTTAATAATTATCGGCATTCCATTTTTAAGGAACATGTATTTCATATCGATGGGAAATGGTTGCAGCTTGAGGGGCTCCAGCTTAAATTTCTTAGGAATTTCCAACATCCCCCAATTAATATTTTCAAGGTTAAGACTTGGAAGTTGGTGGTGGACTTGCTCTAATGCGTCTATGCTATCAATGTAAGCACAAGTTAAACCCTCAGTTGGTTCCATGCATATGAGTGAATTGTTTTCTTGATCAGCTATCAGCCACTGGGTGTCTTCCTGTTGTATGGCTACTGCATATAGGCATCTTTGTATGTTAATCACTTGTGCACATTGATTGCATGCAGGCAATACTAAACTTTGCAAAAACCATGACCTATGCATGCAATTATACCCTATGTGACTATATGCAATGCATGGAACTTTCTTCTTCTCAATCTTTCCGTATGTATTTTTCTTTGATATTTCTAGGGAAAGATCACGGATTCCTAGGCATGCATCGATGGTGCTTAGTCATGCTCTTCCCATTATGATTGGGAAGTCAGTTGTGTACAACCACCCAGAAATAGTGGTAACAATGTCTTCCACCAATCCCAATGGGATAGTGATGGACTAGTTGGCCAACTCTAAATAGATGTTGCTCTTTTTCAATGGAGGCAAGTTCCAGGCCTTGTACATTTCTTGAGAAATCAAGTTGACATCAAAATCTGAATCCAAAAGAGCCTTACACAGTGCATTTCCAGCAATTTGTAAGTATATTAGAGGACTCCCAAGATTAGAGAGTTTCTTAGGAAGGTGGCTAGCTTTGATCCAATCAGTGATGACATGTGTTAGCATGACTGTATGCATTGAGTGCGGTGATTGGGTTGAAGGGGGCTCCAAAGTTTTGATTGATATAGAGGCATCTAAGGAATCAGCTGCTTGTGATTGCAAGGGCTTGGTTGGACTATTGGTTCTAAAGAAAGGTCTTTTCTTCATGTGGTTGTTGGAACCAAAAGTATATTGAGAGTTAACAACCCTCGTGGTGTTACATTGCTGCGCTTGGGTAGGGATTTCACCTTGCATCGCAGGAGAAAGTGGTAATGGAGCTATTGGTGGAAGAGATGCGGCCAGATGAGAAGGATGATATGCTTACAGAATATTGCCTCTACAAGAGGGAGTCCCATAATACTCGTGGGCTTGGTACTAAGATTGAGGAGTGACATGACTAGTAGAGTCACGTGAGGAGATTGGCTGCTACACATAATATCCATGCAGGTCAGGTTGCTGGTAAGGATACTATTGCCTTGGTGGTGGCATTCCCCATGATTGTGGATGTTTCCACTGTTGATATTGCTCAATCAATTGTGATGGATTTCCACTGGGATAATATGTTAAGGGTTGGTGGAACTACCTTGGGTTACCTTGAGGATAAGATAACCTTTGGGGTGTTTTCCTTTTGTTTAATTATGGGTTGAGTGCATACACCCTAGACTTCTGCAAATGTGAGATTACAAGGCAACATCCCTTAGGATGGTCATATTGACATATCTCACATCCACTATCATTTTCTGTTTCTAAATCCACAACCTCTTTAATGATGGAAACTTCAGTTTTTGTCATTCATTCTCTATATTCTATAAGGCACACTCATCATGGAATTCTTGTAAATGATTCTGAGGATCAGCGTTGTATCCCCCCTCAAATCGTGTGATGTTGCTCATATCTAATCTCTTGATCCTACTATCTTTCTGATGCCTTGTTCAAATTCTAACAACCTCAGTTATGTCTAACATACTTCGAGTAGTGAGTAGGGGTTCATCATGATTGTCTCGTCCATGGTGTCTATGATGCCTACGTTGTTCCCTACTCTCCCTTCTTCTATGTCATGACTCTCTAGAGTGCCCTCATCCCCTTTCTTGGTTGTTTCATCTATGAATTCCACTTTGCCTACCTTTATCCCCATGGTATTTTTCTTTACTACCACATCCAGATATTGAAGGAGAGGGTGAAGGAGATGATGAAGGTGAAGAAGAAGGAGAACCATCACCATGATTGTGTCTACTACCTTCTCTTATGCAGTCTCGGCCCCAATCGCGATTGCGATCAGAATGTCCACCTTTATCATGAGTTTGTGTCCCTTTTTCGAATCCTTTGTGCCCGTGGGAATAAGAACCTAATACACAACCCCTTGGCCAAAGTTAAGGGGAGGAACATCATCGCGTGGGCGACTGCCTAAGGTAGGTTCACCATCCTCATTTTCTCTTAACACATGTGGGGCATCCTGGGACCACTCATCCTTCAAAGACTTATGATGTCTCTCCTGTTGCAAGTCCCTTTAACATGGTGCCTCTGTGGGATAGTATTCTCTTGAGTCATGGTCTTGCACAATGTATTCTACGTGTAAGTGCAGCATGCCAATTCGTGTGAGAGCATGAAGAAGCATGATCGGGACTAAACGATCAAGAGGTAACACTATGTTACCTTCTAAGTCTTACCAAAAGAGTTTTTTGTCTTGATGAAGGATAAAGGTGAAGTCTGGTATATACTTATTGGGATGAATATATACCACTCAAACTTGTTGAGGGATTGGTGGATCAATGTCATGTGTATTACGTCGTCAACTGTTTCTTGTTTCAAACGTAGGTGGTGAGATGCTTTCATACGACGAAGGAGACATATTTGTTTGTTCAATGTGCAATGTACTCTTGTTTATTATTTTCTCAATCAACCCTAAAGGTTCATTCCAATGATGTGAATGATTTCCTATGTTCTAATTAGCGCACAAACAACTAAGTCCCCGACAACTACACCAATGATGAGCAGTGAGGTACCCCTACGTTCAACCATGCGAATACGAGCATTTCACGCATGATCCAGTCGAATTCCAAGGACTAAGTGCTTATGTGCCCTTGTGGAATAAGGATGGGTTAGTTGATCATTGTCTTCCCAAGCTTACTTGTATGTCACAATTGTATGGTTAAGTAATATTGAGGCATATGATTTTTATAACTTTTATGTTTTTATGTCCTGTGCTAGTAGGGAAGGAGAGAGGTAACTAAGTGACTAATCTAAATTAACTACTCATTAACTAAGTTCTAACTAATCCTAACATAAGAATTCATTCCCACTTTCCGTACACATCCTGAACCAGTGCAACACTGTTAGGATTACCAAACGCTAATCGTTATTGGGTTACCAAGTGTTACACGCATGCTCAAAGTGGTCATGCTTGTGTAATATAACGATTTTCTTAATTGATCAAATTGAATTGTTGTGCTAATAATAGAAATGTAAAGTGCATAAAATAAAATAAATGCATAAGAAAATAAAATAAAAGAAATGTGTAAGAAAACAAATCTCAAGTGCTGCAAGGATGAATCAAAGAGCTCATCTTTATTGCCGTACACAAGGTGTTCTTAGGTACATAATGCTTGAATA
The DNA here is from genome assembly GCA_015680685.1 of Gnetum montanum. NCBI lineage: Eukaryota > Viridiplantae > Streptophyta > Gnetopsida > Gnetales > Gnetaceae > Gnetum > Gnetum montanum. Next base: position 1,248,687 of record MNCI01031885.1, read on the forward strand.
AAGATCCATCTACACTTAGACCTCCTGCTGTAGGCACTTGGAAAATACTCTAACTTTCAAACAAACTACAAGAGTTTTGCTACTTGACTGCTAAAAAAATTCTTCCCAATTGTGCGCATGGGCACTATATTTATAGGCTTGGGAGCAACTACTCTAATAATTAGAGTAACCTCTCTAATAATTAGAATAACTACTAGAGTAATCGCTGAGTAACCACTCTAATAATTAGAATAACTACTAGAGTAGCCGCTAGAGTAATCACTCTAATAATTAGAGTAACTGCTCTCATCAGTAGTGTTAGTACACAACAGATGCATTTTGTCAAAAACATATTAATTTACATTTCATAAAAATTAATGTAACATAGCATAACTTAGAAAAATATCCTAGGGCCCCCTAGGCCCCATGAGTATAGGACATCAACATACACATTTGACATGTCTGGTATCCGCTAGGGTACAACATGTTTAGCGTAGTGTTAGCATTTTGTTTTGTATATTTGCACATTTTACATTGTCTTAGTTTGCACATCTCAGCAATCTAGCATTCGATTTGCAAGTTTGGCATTACTGTAACTTAACCTTTTTACATTCAGTAAATTCTTTCAAAATTTTCTAACATTGGGTAGTGTAGTTTGAAGTAGTCACAAAATTTTCTAGCTCTAGGCTATGCTCCCAATGAGCTTAGCCCCAAAATTTCACAAAATTCTCAAAAAAATCTAATTGCTAGCTATTCTCTTGGGGAGCGTAGCCTCAAAAAATTATTATTAAATTTTTCAAGGCAAAATTTTTGACTACTGGCGGCTACATTTCCTGATAGTGTAGCCCCAATAATATATAAAATAATACTATTCGTGCTTTGTGTCCCTATGTCTCCTACCACCATGGCTACTTCCATGATGGTTGCCCTACCAAGCCTTACAGCATTGCCCTACCTCATGATTGTGACCCCTTGGGCCATGGTTGCTAAACCCCTATCCCTACCTCTCTCCATTTTTTGCATCATGAAAAACAAAAGAAAAGGTAGAAAAGAAAAATGGCAAGGATCCCCTGCTAGGCCCCAACCCCATGGGTAGTGGCCCCTCACTACTGTCTCTTGACCCATGCCCCTGTTATACTGATGCTAAACACTTCCTTGGTGACCACATTGACAGTTGCAATGCAAACCCTTAACTTGCGCATGCTACTAAATAAAATAGTAGATTTTTCTATGCCTATAGCCCTCCTTTTTCCTCTCACAGCCATGGCCATGACCGAGTTTACACGTCCTGCTTCACTAATTGAAACCCTGCAAAAAATATAGAAAAATAGAAAAAAAGAGAGATAAAAAGTGAAACCCTCCTGACACATGCACTTTCTCCCATGGCTACAATGAGCCTAAGCGGTGGTGGCCTCTACCAAGGTAGGGTGCTGCTCCCAAGCCCCAAGCCCTTATGCCTAAGTGGAAAGCCCAAAATACAAAATTCAATAAGAAGAGGGTGAGTGTAGCAGCATACTTGATACTCAACAACACCCTCCTCTCCTCCATGCATGCCCATGGTAGATGATCCAAGACTTGCTCTCCCTTCTCCACGTTGGCTAGGCTAGGATGCTAGCATTCATGTCCATGTGACATTTTTGGTAGACTATGCTCTTACTGCAAACACACTATGCTCTAAAATTTCATTTTTACCTTTAACAATGATAGTTTTACCAAGGGTAAAATGCACGTATATACCCATGGGGGCCACTTAAATTTTTACCTACCCATTTCTACGCTCAACAATATCGAGCATAGCTAGGGGTGAGCATAGTCTTTAGAGTTAGAAAAATTTTGATTTTTTCTTGTCGCTCGGTCAATGCCCGAGCCAATTTTGCTTGTCCAATGTACCAAACCTTATTTAAATGATGCATTTAGCACATTTGATCATTTGCTACAATGTTAAATTGGTGCATGACCATCCACTACAACATTAAATTAGTGCATGACCATCTACTACGATGTTAAACTAGCACATGATCATCCACTATGACGTTAAACGGGCAAATGACCATCTGCTATGATGTTAAACTAGTGCATGATTGTCTGCTACAATGTTAAACTAGCATCCAACCATCTGCTCAGTCAATAGTTTTTGGTGGGGGCTATGGTTCTTCCTCTTCCTCTTCCTCTGCTGCTCCATTGGGGCCTGCATCATCACCTAGAATTTGTGGTAAACAAAAATAGAACAAAATTAGCTGAAAAATAAAGTGACATGTAACATTATCATAAAATAAATAAAAGTAATTCAAACTAGACCAACCTGAGAAGGACCTGCATTCATATCGAGAGGCATCCTATTAAAGCCCACCTCCAAGTGTCGAAGGATTTCCTCCTTCAATAGCCATGTCCAGTCCTCCTCATCGAGGTCAATACCTGTGAGGGTCTTCCCTTTCTTCATAGCTATGCATGGGGGTGGCCCTGACAAAAACCTAGTAGAGGAGAGCTCTCTTGAGGGCATAGTGATGTGTCTCTCTAGAGTTCCACTTACCACTATGCTGTTGGAAAATAATTTGTAAGCTTGTGTTACACTAATTGCATTGAGAAACATGTCGCAGCAACGGCGCTCCACGGACTCATCTTTATACCTCTTAAGGTATGCCTTGCATTCCTGCTTATAGTGGTGCTTATGATTCTTTTAAGTCTTGCCCAATTGATCCACTTTTGCACTATAATCCCTCTAATCTTGGTTCTTCCTTGCTAGTAGGTCCATCTGCAAGCATTGCTTGATTACCTTACGAGTGGCCTCATTCTTGCCCTAGATGGATGACCAATACCTAGCATAGTTAATTTTAACTATGCACCAGGTATTGTTTGCTTTGTAACAAGCTACTAGGAAGCCATAATGGACCTACAAGTCCTCTAGTTTTGCTTCTTGGCTTGCCCCTTCTCCTGAAGCTCATACACCTATTTCCATAGGTGCTCATTAGTGCACATGCACTCCCACAATGCTCTCACAGATGAGAGCGCACACTTACTTCCCTTATCATACATGTGGTAGGGCACTTGCTCCACCTTGGGGAGGAACTTAGGCACACCATCAACCTGGGCCACCCTATTTGCATCCCACTGAAGCTTGGAGCCTATTATCGCATAATAGGCAAACCTACGTTAGCCATAAACCAAGCAATAAATTGGTAAAGAAAAATAGGTAAATATAGACATACCAATCTTAGGGTCCATTTATTGTATACAGTCTATCATTGCATGAAGGTAAACTTATTAGGAGCCTCTATCCATGGCTACATGTGGAAGGTGAAGGCACTTAGAGAAAACACTAGTAGCTGCAACACAACACACTTACTAATTATCAGAAAGTTAATAGCTAATGGTTTTAGGGTGAAGAAAAAAATAAAAAAAAGATGGTGGTGCAAAGCTCCTATCAAACAAGCCCTCAAATGTGAAAGTGGAGGGATCACCCATTTGCACACTGTCAAAGAAATTTTCAAACTCACCCCCTTCAAACTATAGTAACCTTTCTTCTTCAAGTTGTTATAGGACCTCTACAACTTCTCACTCCTCTTCCTCTAGTACTTGTTTCTCAAGTTGAGAAGGGAGATCATCTACTATAGGCTCTAGTACTACTGCAACAACCCTCTTACCTACATCACATAAGTTAGGATCATAATTTTCAATAATTAGTATAGTATAGCATGGCATATTATAACAGTATCCAATGATTCATACTCATCTGTGATTCTTGAGCATATATTGTAAAACTTCAAAAAAAATTTTCTGTTGCTCTCTTTTACCTTATGTACGAGCTCCTTTGTGGAGCGTGGTTTGTTAATCTTTATTTTGGATGATCCCACTACCTCAGCAATGAGTCGCATCCCTTTTGCTGCATTTCTAGTGTTGGCTGGCAGGGCCTTGCCTGCACTATCACGTGTGTGGTGAGATCATCCCACTTTGCCTCTAGTCATTATAGAAAATGACTTACCAATTTCCTCTGGGGGGATACTGTGACTATGTAGTAGTAAACAGGTGATAGATCCATGGTTTGGAAAGTTACCTACACTCTTGCACCACCCACCACCCATCCTCACAAACCAAAAAGAACTCTGCGAACCTTCATAGGCATGCTGCAAAGAATGCAAAGTGCACATGTGATCTTGCATGGAGGTTGTGGTTCAATCTAATAATCTCAGCACATAGGCTATCAACAAGGTAAGAGGCCCAATTGTACCATGTGCCCTCCTCTATCACATCTCTCATCATCCAAGCTTGTTCCACCTTGAGAATTTTCCCTTGGGAGAGTAACTTTGGAAACGAGTGAGCATGAAAGGCTAGATAGAGGTGGTGGACCACAAGTAGCCTCCCTTCCTTGACTGGTATTCCTTTGCGGGACATAGAAGTGCCCAACCACTCCTCAACGTCTCCTTTTTAGTCCAAGTCTTTGTCAATTGTTTTAGAAACTAGTGGGCCCTTAAAGGGAAGGCTGAAGAGGTTCACAAAGAATTCATCTATGATGTCAAAAGTCACCCACACACCATGAGCCTACGTGATGAAGTGACTGGTGCTCTCATTGAAGGAGTCGATGATGGAAATTATTTTAGCCACTAGGATGGTTGGGCTAAGGCCAAGAAAAGATCTATTAGCCCAGCCTATTGAAGCTTCCTAGTTATCTCCACTAGGGCCTCATAGCATAACCAACACTGTGAACTCTCAACGTCACCATATTTCATGATGAGAGTGGCCTTAGTGCAACCTATTGTAACCACCGTGACCTCTCCTAACTTGATTGCCACTACAATAGATGGAAGCAAACTTGGCAACATGAGAAAAGCAAAGTAGCAAACACATAAGAAAAATAATACACTAATTATGTGGCACAAATGGTGTGTGAGATGGCAGTGGTGGGCTAAAATCTCCTCTACACTTGGTATGTCAATCACCCATTCTGCATTCAACTAGCTATAGGCTTAACACCTCTCATAAGCCTTAGGGTACCGATGAGGGTACTTTGCTAGGTCAAATCCAATCTATCCAATCATCGCTACATGGAAATTCTCAAAAAATGAGAATTCTTGTAGGGCAGTGCAAGTCAAATTCAAGGCTACCTCCTCATCATGGAGGCCATGTGTGTCAACAGTAAATTTGGCAGTGGACAAAAGTGGTTAGCATCCCCATCTGAGTAATAATCAATCAGATAGTGTCAAAAATTATAAAAAGACTCACCCTCTAATATAATTTGTTGTCCTAGGTGGGTTCTGAAAAAGGGTATGAATTCACTGAGCAACAAATAGGGTGTTGTTCTTGTTATAACATTGGAATTCTGGCATCTCCCAGATCTTGCATAAAGGTCTAAGACCCCTAGGGCCCCAACCTAAACTCCCTACTCCATCATTAGCAAAGGGCTCATCGGATATAAATCTTAAGATGCCTCATTTAGCCCTAGGCAACAACATTTCAGTAATGATGCTAGCAACTTCTGTTGCCAACTATGACCATATCATCAAACCGAAGTGTTGAAGTAAAAATTTCAGGAATTCCTATGCTCTTGATCAAAACCATACTGCCTAGTGATCCAAACGCATGTCCGGCGTAGGTTCATTTCATATAGGTTTACTCATACAACATAAGGTGCCCACCAGCTCCAGCATGACAAGGATGGATTTCAATAGTACCTTGCAGCCACAAAAACAATAAGAGAAGAATGTTAGCATTGGATACACAAAAAAATGCATAAAAATTATACTTAGCACATTAGTAAACTCTTAGCTTCCCCAACAAGCCCCATGGGAAAGGGACGTCGATATACCCATTTGATGTGTGTAGTCCGCAACAAGGCACAACACTAACATCTACATTTCACATTACACTTAGCATTTTTTGAAAACATTATAATTTTGAAAATATCAAAAAAAATTCTAATTGTCGGTTACACTCCCCATATAGTGTAGCCCTCAAGATTTTAAATTTTTTTCTAATTGTTGGTTACGCTCATTGTAGAGTGTAACCCTTGAAAAAACTACAAAAAATTCTAACTGTTGACTATGCTACCTATAGAGCGTAATACTCGAAAATCAAAATTTTTCTAACTTTTTTGTTACGCTGTTAGGAGCGTACCCTGGCATGACAACCGTGACCCTCATAGTCCCCTTGCCTACTTCGTTATGCTATAGCGCTTGGCATCGATTAACCCTAACTATTATGCTCTGTGTTCACGTCTTCAAGCTACCTTGGCTATGGCCAAAACAAAAACAAAATATGCATAGAAGCCATTTTGGCCCTGTCTCGTGCCACACATGGTACACCAAAAATCCCTATTCTTTGTCTTGCACAATGAACAAAAAACCCTCATCTTGCACCATGCACGATATGCAACAAAAACCACGTGAGTGGTAAGACTCACAAAACCCACCCACATGCATTTGCTTCCTCTTCCTAGTTGTGGTTGCCAAAGAAATCATGATGGAGGTGGCAGTCCCTACCTAAAGCAGGCTTCCCCTAGAACCCCAAAACCCCAAGGTGAATAAGAAAAAGAAAGAAATCACAATGGTAGAGTGTAGCACCTTACCTTGCCAATGGTGTCTCTCTTTGGTCCTCTATGTGCTCCCTGGGAAGGCAGCTTAATGCATGTTTTTCCTTGTCCACATTGGTGAGGCTAGGGTGTTGGCATTCACTACGTTGCATCATGGTCTATGTCTACACTCTTGCTTTCCTCTTCTACTTTGCTAATCTCTACCTCCTCTTCTTTGCTATGCTCTAACTCCCTTTGCCTTGGTCATGTTATTCTTAGTGACTATTCATTTTAACTTTTGAAAATGACAAGTTGACCAAGGTGAAAACTACTATTTATACTTTTTTGGGATGAAGGACACGTCACCCTCTTGGGTACTATCCTATGTCTCATGCATAACATGGGACGAGTGTAGCACCCAGAGTTAGAAAAATTTTCTAACTTTTCCAGTGTCCCAGACTTAGGAAATATTTTGCATTTTTCTTGATTTCCTAGTAAATGCCCAGCCTCATCCCACATTCAAAACCTTCCTAGATCTACCTAAACTGATGCTTCTAGCATAATGTATGGTCTATTATGACCTTAAACTAGCAATCCCATGGCCAATTGAAGCCCCAAATTAATTTACACATTTTCCTACCTAATCCCACAACTACACGGTTAGGCGAATTTTCATAGCATTGTCTTCATTATCTTATGCATTTTACTTTATTAAGACATGTGCTGCTTGACATTTTTCTAGTTGTTTTACAGGATATTTGGTAGGATTGCAACATGAACGTATATGAGGGTCTTCATTTACCCTTGGTCTTGACTGGACCTTATGGTGATTCCATGCAATGCATAAACATTGAATTCCTAGACTTTGAGCCCATGGCTTATGACATAAACATAACATCCCTAGAGACATCCCTAGATTGGCTAGCCATCTAGTTAGCACTCTAGACCTAGAGGCAAGCGACATAACTAAGGACCTCCTCATTAAAGTCCCTATAGTAACATGTAAAGGCAAGGCGAAGACACTAAAACTAAGTTCCTTGTTAAAGCCTTCAATCAAACAAAGCATCTCAAAAGTCCTTAACAATAACATTAAGATGTTCGCATGGTCTTATGAGGACATGTTGGGCAATACAACACAACATTATCCTTGATCCTTGCATAAAACCAGTCAAACAAAAAGCTCATAAGGTCAAACCTAAGGTGGCATTGGTGGTTTGCGATGAAATCACCAAGCTTTACAAAGCTGGTTTCATCTGGGTAGTTGACTACATTGAGTGGGTCTCCAACATCGTAGTTGTTCCTAAGAAAAATGAAAGTATATGCATTTGCATAGACTTTTAGGACCTGAATAAGGTAACCATCAAATATGACTTCTCATTGCCTAGTATTGACCAACTCATCAATACTATAGTTGGTCATGCCTTGTTGTCCTTCATGGACAGGTTCTTAAGGTACAACCAAATTATGATCAACCTAGAGCATTAACTCAGAATGACCTTCATGACTCCTTGGGGTAGGTTTTGCTACACAATGATGCCTTTCAGACTAAAGAATGCAGGAGCACCTACCAACACGCAATGATGTATATCTTTAATGATTATCTACTAAACCTGCTCAATGACTACGTTGATGACATAGCAATTAAGTCTAAGGTGGCACACAACCATGTAGATGACTTGGACCGTGTTCTCAAACATTTCTTTAAACATGAACTTAGGCTAAACCCTAAGAAGTGTGTCTTCAGCATCAAGACTAGTCACATGTTAGGCTTTGTAGTATCAAAAGCAGGTATATGTGTAGACCTTGACAAGGTTAAGGCTATCACCAACTTAGCACCATTGATAAGCCTTAAGGAGCTATGCGGGTTGCAAGGTAGATTGCAATTTATTCGTAGGTTTATCACAAGGTTGACTGATAAGTTGCAGCCAATCAACATTTTCTCAAACACTTTGAATGGACAACTCAATGATAAAAGGCATTTGATAACCTCAAAAAAGAGTTGGCTTAACTTCCAATAGTCTACCCTCCCATTTTACATTTACCTTACAACCTCAAATGTGTCCACTTCTTTGCTTTGCCAAAAGTGAGACAATGGCTCAGAGATCCTTGTTTACTACTTAAGCCATGCACTAATGGCCCACAAGGATAAATACAATAATGTGGAGAAGAATTGTCTCGCCCTAGTCTTTGCGCTTAAGAAGTGGAGGCATTATCTTTTCCGTAATCAAGTTAACATTATATACAAAAGCAACGTACTCCAAGAAATTACTACAAACATATAAAAAAGTAGTTAAATTACACAATGGAAGGCAATAACCATGGAGTTTGACCTACACTACATAGCACAAGCATCAAAAAGGGTCAAGCAATAGCTACACAACTCATGACTTCACCCATAGACAATCAACCAACAATAAATTTGAAATTTCTAGATGAGCATGTCAATAGCATAAGTTAAGTGCTTACAAACTTTGAGGAAGTTTTACACTTTGATGGTGCTTCAACCTCATAAGGAGGGAGATCTAACCATCCACGTATCACTTTTCATTTCCTTGTACAAACAACCCAGTAGAGTATGAAGGTCTCCTTAGAGGTGTCTTAGCAGCTTGTGACCTAGAAATCCAAAACATAGTAATTCGAGGCAATTCATAGCTTATTGTTAACCAAATTATAGAGGTTTATGCTTGCAAGGCACAACATTTACAACCTTACTATGACTTGGCAAAACACTTACTCAAATAGTTTGCAATTGTAGATGTCCAACATATTCTCCATAACAAAAACACCATTGCTAATACATTAGCCACTTTAGCCTTAAGCATAACACCCAACATGTTTTTTGCCTTACCACTTTGATAACGAATTACACCAAACTTATTACTCAAACAACAATCATTGCATCCATAACCACGACAAGCATAGCTCACACTAAGGAGTGGTATGATGATATTAATATGTACCTCAAACAATGTGAGCCTTTGCAAAATATAACCATTGCTGAAAAAAACCGCAGTGCAAAAATGATAACGACAATACATCCTTGTAGGTAATAGCACTGTATGTCATAGATCCTACAATGGAATATTGTTAATCTATGTTAGTAGTACCAAAGCACAAACTATCATTGATCAAGTCCACAAGGGACTGTGTGGAGGTCATATAGCACCCAGGGCAATGGCAGTAAACATTAGACACATAGGCTACTATTGGCCTTACATGGAGTGCGATTGCATTTCCAAGGTTAGGATGTGTGATGTGTATCAGCAACATGGTAACCTAATGCACATGCCACCTATTGAACTACATACTATGCAGATCACATGGCCATTCCAATGTTGGGGTTGGACATCATAGGACCTATCATGCCTAAGTCTTCTATAGGATACAACTTCATCATAACTGCAATCAAATACTTTACTAAGTGGGTTGAGGCCATTCGCCTTAAGAAGACGACATCACAATAGGTTTGCAAATTTATTCAAGACAACATAGTAACCCGATTTGGTCTACCCATGACTATAGTCATAGACAATGAGCCACAATTTAGCAACGTAGAAACTAAAGCCTTCTATGAACACCTTGGCATTAAAAATTCCTTCTCATCACCATACTACCTATAGGTGAATGACTAGGTGAAGGCTACAAACAAAGTCATCATCAACCTTTTGAAGAGGATGCTTAGCAACAGCAGCAAATGACGATGGCATGAACAACTAGTCTACGTGCTATGGGCCTACTGCACAACATGCAGAACAACAACTAGCAAGATGCCATATAGCCTTATGAATAGATCTAAAGTAATGTTGCTTCTTGAATTGTAGGTCCCATCACTTTGCATGATCCTCTCAAGCTTCATTGATGAGGTTTAGAACAATAAGTTGAGAGACATTGACCTCAACTCTACAGAGGAGGAGTGTATGCAAACACTTGATCACATTGAGTGATATTAGGAAAAGCAAGTGCAAAAACATTGACACAATTAGCATCAATGCTCAATCAAGAAGGGGGACCTAGTCCTTAAGATCATTCGTGAGCCCACGGACAAATTCTCAACCAACTGGGAAGGGCCTTTCTTGGTCATAAAAGCTTATGAAAATGGAGCATTCAAGCTTGCTATTTTAGATGGTAATGAGTTTTCCAACCTAATCAACCACTCGTACCCAAACCCGTACTACACCTAGTACATAGTGCTGCGTAAACAACAAAGAAAGGTAAGTGAATATCTTCTATGATGTTAAACTGGCACAAAACATCTGCTATGATGTTAAACTGGCACAAAACATCTGCTATGATGTTAAACTAGTACAGAATGTTTGCTACGACATTAAACTAGCATAGAATGTCCTTGGGATATGATATTAAACTGTTACCCCCAGCATGATCCGCTACTATCTTAAATTGGCCATCCACCATCCACTACGACGTTAAACTAGCACACAATAGTCTACTAGGACTATAAACTAGCACATCACAGTTTGCCAAGACCTTAAACTGGGTTCACGGTCTGCTAAGACCTTAAACTAGTACAGCATGCAGTCTACCAAGACCTAAAACTAGGTTCATAGTTCAACACACATAGTTTTGTGAATAAGCGAGTGCAAATACTTCCAACCCTCTGTCAACTACCCACACCTCTTGAGTAGGGTGGGGTGGAGCATTACAGTTCCAAAATGGAGTTCACATCATCAAGAAAAATCCCTCTAGAACATTTGTAGTGTCACCACCCTTAGCATCTTTTTGACCCTCCAAAGATGCCTTCAAGTATCTTGCTAACCTTACAGAGCTACCACCACCATCACTAGTTATCTTGGTCAAAGCTCTCACCGTCAACATCATTCACTGGAGAACTAGCGGGATTGTGGCACAACCATAGCACTACCATCCTCTAGCCCTCACCATTGCTTGGGCTTGGAAGAGCATCCAACAGCATGACTCTCCACCATGCTACTAGGTTTCCTAGCTCCTATCCTTGGTGAGAAGTCTTGAGCACCTACATCACTAACACCTTTAGCCACTTGGGTGCTTACTTCTGGTGTGGCTGTTGGAGCTTTTGTAGCCTGCTTCCACTGGCACCTGCATTGGCCTTCCTACTTTGAACACTACATGCACCTACAATTGACACAACACTTGTGGCCCTTGCGGTGCCCTCATAAATAGGATTTTGCTCTTGTCTCACATGGTGTGTTTGTTTTTCTTATTTTCTCTATGTTGTGTTTCTAGGTTAAAGCCACAACAACAATTGTTCAGAGATGCACTTCACCATAGTGGCAAGTCACCGCACTACTTTAATGTGTCCACTTTGGCTTGTTAAGCCATTAAAGAGTGCACATCCCTTTTACCCTACTATAGCCTATTTGCATTTTCCCCTTTACCTTACATTTCCCTGCATTCCCTGCAAACTCCTTCGATGCACATGGCACCATCCTTCTAGTCAACTACAGAACTCATGATGAACGTAACACAACTCATCCCATGGGAAGCCTCTATGGGCTGGTCAAAGCCCAAGCAAATGCAATGTGACTCATCCCAAGGACAAAACACCTATCTTATAGATGCGATGTGATTGCCTATAAACAAATTTTGTTAAGCGACATGTAGTCTACTTAGCAAAAAATATCTTCTAGTTCAAAAAAAACAAAAAATAAAATAGAAAATAGAAAATGGGATAAAATAAGTGCCCAAAGTAAAAATAGTGAAGTTGCTATTTTTCATCCAATCCAACCCCATATTGACCATCTCACAAGCACTTCGACGAGAGGTCAAAATTTCAAGTGTAGGCCATCTTCACATGTTGACTCCCTCATAAACACTTCAACAAGGGATCATGACTTGGCAACAAGTAATCATGATGCCACATCTTGCAGCTGCATGCACAATGCATGTCCTTCCCACTTGCTATCCCTTGATCCATCTCCTTAACCTACTCCCCATCATACTTTATTCCCTTAGCACTCTTAAGCGTACTAAAGCATTGTCTAATCAGATACTAACAAGCAGTGTTGGTGTCGTGTTTGTCATGGTGTTTTTTTTCTTTTTCAATGTCTCTCGGGCCATTTCTCTAAACATCAACAAAGAGGGGCCAATGAAACACCACCAATTTTGAGCCTCAGCACTTCAACTACAAGTTTTTCTAAGTATCAAAACTTGGTGAATTTCTCTAAGTGTTGGTGCTACACTCCCTAGTGTATCCAGCGTAGCATGCATCAAGGCCTATTTTGCAAAATTTTTTAAGTGTCAAAAGTAGTAGCATAAATATTTTTCTAAGTGTCCTGTTACATTCTCACTTTGCCTACTATGCTCTAAAGCATAGCTAGCGTAGGACAAACTACCATGGCTAATTTGCCCAAGTGCAAAGCTAGACGTTATCAAGGTTGCTTTGGATGGATGAAATAATTCAACAAATTTTCAATGTCCTGGGTTGGTACGCTCCCTAGCATAGCAAGTGTAGCACATGCTCCAATGGCCAATTTTGCTTAAGTGTTAGGCAAGAGGCTATCAAGCTAACTAAGCATAGAAGAGACATTCAGCAAGCTTTCTACCTCCTGAGGTTACCTCCCTCACTACGCCCTAGATCGTAGCCAGCATAACACAAAGGAAGACTTCAAATTCTATCAAATTTTAGCTAAGTATCCTTGCTATGCTCTAGAGCATAACTAGCGTAACCAGTGTTGATCAGAATTTTGCAAACATTTGGCTAAGTGTTGTGTTAAGCTCTAGAGCGTAGTTAGCTTGACATTGAAGAAAAGCCTTCGATAGCCTCCAAAAGCCTCTAGAACTTAGCATCATCCTTTTTCTCAGCTCCAACATTTCTCTAGCAAGTAGGATCAATAATTTGTATCTCTTTTGCACTCTCCATTGATCCCTAAAATTTGTTCCTATGCTTGAACCTACTTGAAAGAGGGGAAGACGTAGTTCCAGAGTGTAGCCTCCAAGTTACACTATTTTCGCATTATGTGCAAGTACATTGCAATCATTCAAACTCTAGCACATGCAGTCTTGGCAATGTAGTCACAATCCAGCAATGTTTAGGGACCCATTGTAATTTTTTAGAGCATAACACTTTACTACTCCCATAGGAGCATAGCATCTTAACATAACCACATCTGCCCTCATGCCACATCGCATCTGATCTGCTCATGCCATGTGGCACCCATTTCGCATTTTACACTAACCCTAACCCTATAAATACCTTAACATTCAGTAATCTAGGGGTTGGCAAATCAAGAGTGCATTGGGCATTTTGACCTCTTAAGCATCCTTAGCACTCTTGCACCTAAGGATTTGAACACACCTAACACTTTGCACTTTGACATATTTCAGGTCCTTGTTAGACAACCAGTGCACACCGTCTAGCATGTAGTTCACCATTGTACCTATAGAACAAAGTAATAGCCAACCCAGTAGGTGTAGTCCCCAGGGTAGCTATCAATTTCACGTCTTAGAAACTGTCACTACACTACTAGGTTGCTACTATGCCTACTTATACACTACATACCACTCTTACTTCTTTTGCTGTAATAGCTATACTTTTCCATTTGGGGTAGTGCACTTTCATTCTCAAGTTCTATTGCATTTTTATAAGCATTTTTCTTTGGCATTTAACATAGCACTTGCATTTTCTTACCATTTCATAAGTATTTGCACATTTACATCACTGTTCTTAGGCTGAGACACCCACTACGCTCTAGCTTAGCCGGCCTTTATGCTCACATGAAACACTATATAAATCCCTATTACATACAATCATCTTAACACCTCATAAGTCCCTGACTAATCAACAAGATCATTCAGGACACCCATCTTTATTTTTCCAATATGGCTCTCACACGGACTCAAGGTTAGGTTGTACACTTGCTAACCTCTCGATGTTCCAGCCACCAATCTTTTCGATCGTCACACATGTTACTAGCACCCAAGGGGGTAGTACCATTGTTGTAATCACGTTCCCCTCCAAGGAGATCTAACCCTTCATGTATAATTTCGCATTTCCATGTACTAACAATGTGGTGGAGTATGAAGGTTTCCTTCAAGCCATCTTAGCAACTCACAACCTAGGAATACAAAACCTAGCAATTCAAGGTGACTCACAACTAGTTGTCAACCAAGTTACAGTGGTTTATGCTTATAAAGCCCAACATTTGAAACCTTACTGTGACCTAGCAAAACACCTAATCAAGTAATTTTCAACTACTAATGTTCAGCATATCCCCTCCAACAAAAACTCCATTGCTAATGCATTAGCTATGTTAGCCTTAAGCATTGCACCTGTACTGTTCTATGCATTGCCCATCATAGTGGTGGATTGCACTATGCTTGTCATGCAAACAACTAACATTGCATCCATAGCCACAGTAAGCATGATCCATGGAGTGGAATGGTACAATAACATCAAGTCATACCTTCTATAGGGTGAACCTTCGCAACATCTAACCACTGCCCAAAAGAATGCAGTGTGGAAAAAATCACAATAGTATGTCATCGTAGGTGATAGCACACTATGCCACTGATCCTACGATGGCATACTATTAACATGCATTATCGACAGCAAAGCACAGATGATCATGGGACAAGTCCACTAAGGACTTTGTGGAGGCCACATAGATCCCAGGGCACTGGTGGAAAAAAGTAGATGCTTAGGCTACTATTCGCCATACATGAAGTGTGATTGCATCTCCAATGTCAATATGTGCAACACATGTCAACGGCATGGTAACCTCATGCACGTGCCACCCACTGAGCTACATACAACATAGATCACACGATTGTTCCAACTTTGGGTGCTCGACATCATAGGGCCAATAATGCCTACATTCTTTGTAGGGCATAGATTTATCATAATTACCACTAAGTATTTTATGAAGTGGGTTGAGGCTATTCCCCTTAGGAGGACTACATCGTAGTAGGTTTGCAAATTCATACTTGACAACATAATGTCTCATTTTGGGCTACCCATCACTATAGTCATTGACAACAGGCCACAGTTTAGTAGTGCTAACACTAAAGCCCTTTGCATATGCTTCAGAATTAAACATTCCTTTTCGTCATCCTACTACTCATAAGAGAATGGCCAAGTAGACACCACAAAAAAAGTCATCGTTAATCTTCTAAAGAAGATGCTTTGCAATAGCAAATAATGATGGCATGAATAGCTAATCTATGCACTCTGAGCCTATTGCATGATAGGAAGAACTGCAATAGGTAAGACACCATACAGCTTGGTTTATGGGTCTAAAGCTATTTTCCCTCTTGAATTGTAGATTCCATCGCTCTGTGTAATCCTCTCAAGCTTCATAGAAGAGGCTTAGAATAATGAGTTGAGAGCCATAGACCTCAACTTAATAGAGGAGGAGTGCATGCAAACGCTTGATTGCATCTAGCGGTACCAATAAACGCAACAATAAAAGCACCATCATAATCAGCACCAACACCAAATCAAGGAGCGGGACCTAGTCCTCAAGGCCATTTACGAACTCGTAGACAAGTTCTCAGCCAACTAGGAAGGGCCTTTCTTGGTCATTAAGACTTATGGTAATGGAGCATTCAAGATTGCTGACCATGATGGCAATGAATTTGTCAATCTGGTGAACCACTCGTACCTGAAGTTATACTACACCTAGTACACAACGCACATCAATGATGAAGCAAGATAAGCAATAGTCCACTATGACTATAAACTAGCACAAATAGTCTGCTATGATTATAAATTGGCACAGATAGTCCTTAGGCCATGATGCTAAAACTAACAACCACAACATTTGTTTGCCACAATGCTTAAACTAGCATAACTCATCCTTGTGTCATGACATTAAGCTGGCACAACATCCACTATTTGCTACGACATTAAACTAGCACGTGGTAGTCTACTAGAATTATAAACTAGCACATCAAAGTTTGCTGGGACCTTAAATTGGGTTCATCGTTTGCTAGGATCCTAAATAAGCACAATACATGATCTACCAAGACCTTAAACTAGGTTCATAGTTCAACACACATATTTGAAACACCGTGAAAATTACGGGTCAGCCTCAGGCGAAGATTCGTAATTTGAGCGCGAACGCGCCTCAAATTTGTCTAAGGACAAGTTTACGCTCCATCACGCACGGCAGCGTAATGAGCGTAATAGGCTCCAAGACAATTTAAGGCGAATTTGTCTAAGGACAAGTTTACGCTCCATCACGCACGGCAGCGTAAGGAGCGTAATAGGCTCCAAGACAATTTAAGACGAATTTGTCTAAGGACAAGTTTACGCTCCATCACGCACGGCAGCGTAAGGAGCGTAATAGGCTCCAAGACAATTTAAGACGAATTTGTCTAAGGACAAGTTTACGCTCCATCACGCACGGCAGCGTAAGGAGCGTAATAGGCTCTAAGACAATTTAAGACGAATTTGTCTAAGGACAAGTTTACGCTCCATCACGCACGGCAGCGTAAGGAGCGTAATAGGCTCCAAGACAATTTAAGACGAATTTGTCTAAGGACAAGTTTACGCTCCATCACGCACGGCAGCGTAAGGAGCGTAATAGGCTCCAAGACAATTTAAGACGAATTTGTCTAAGGACAAGTTTACGCTCCATCACGCACGGCAGCGTAAGGAGCGTAATAGGCTCCAAGACAATTTAAGACGAATTTGTCTAAGGACAAGTTTACGCTCCATCACGCACGGCAGCGTAAGGAGCGTAATAGGCTCTAAGACAATTTAAGACGAATTTGTCTAAGGACAAGTTTACGCTCCATCACGCACGGCAGCGTAAGGAGCGTAATAGGCTCCAAGACAATTTAAGACGAATTTGTCTAAGGACAAGTTTACGCTCCATCACGCACGGCAGCGTAAGGAGCGTAATAGGCTCTAAGACAATTTAAGGCGAATTTGTCTAAGGACAAGTTTACGCTCCATCACGCACGGCAGCGTAAGGAGCGTAATAAGCTCCAAACAGTTAAGCAAAATCCAGAGAAACACGACGGGTTGGCACTTGTTCTCGCAACGCTTAAGCAACTGATCTTTACGCGCGTTACGCGGCAGTGCGTGCTCGTGC
>MNCI01031885.1:1278535-1333620 GCA_015680685.1 Gnetum montanum
GGAGACAGCACTCTCTGCAGACGCTCCTTTGACGGTGTATTGCTCACCTGCGTTAGCACAGACCAAGCACAACACATCGTTAGCGAGGTTCACGAGGGACTGTGCGGCGGCCATGTAGCACCACGGGCTATGGCCCTAAAAATCCGTCGCCTAGGGTACTACTGGCCACGCATGGAAAGAGATTGCTTGACCAAGGTTAAGACCTATGACACGTGTCAACGACATGCAAACCTCATCCATGTGTCACCCACAGAGTTGCACACCACACAGATAACATGGCCATTCCAACGATGGGGACTTGACATTATAGGACCCATCACGCCAAAATCTTCCGAAGGACATAGTTTCATCATTACCGCTACCGAGTACTTCACGAAGTGGGTAGAAGTTGTCCCCCTACGGAAAATTACATCCCAACAGGTTTGCCATTTCATCTTGGATAACATTGTAACCCGATTTGGTCTCCCAATGGCTATTGTGACCGACAATGGGCCACAGGGTAGCAGCGTGGATACCAAATCCTTCTGTGACAACCTAGGCATCAGGCAGTCCTTTTCCTCCCCTTATTACCCGCAGGCAAATGGTCAAGCTGAAGCATCAAACAAGATCGTCATCAATTTACTCAAGAAAATGCTCGATGGCAACAAAAGGCGGTGGCATGAACAGATCCTCTACGTGCTATGGGCATATCGTACTACGTGTAGAACAGCTACAGGCAGTATGCCTTATAGCCTAGTCTATGGATCTGAGGCGGTGCTACCTCTTGAATTGCAAATTCCTTCTCTGAGAATGGTCCTCTCCACCATTATAAATGAGGCTCAACACACCGAGGCTCAGATAATGGACTTGGAGTCATTGGAAGAGAAGCGGATACAGGCTCTTGAGGCAATTGAGAAATATCAAGATAAACAGAGACAAAAGCATCGTCATAATCTTCAGCAGCGTCCGATCAAGCAAGGAGACCTGGTTCTCAAGGCTGTGCGTGAACTGGTAGGCAAGTTCTCTGCAAACTGGGAAGGCCCTTTCTTGGTGATCGACGCATACAGCAACGGAGCGTTCAAATTGGCAGACGTCAACGGCAACGAGTTAGCAAATCCTGTGAATCATGTGTACTTAAAGCGATATTTCATCTAGCGGCAACGACGGTATCGACAGCAGGTATGGCATCACTGAACGTCCGCTACGACGTAAAACTGGCACTGATCGTCCGCTACGACGTAAAACTGGCATGCCGTGCACGCGTCCGCCACGACGCTAAACTGGTACATGGTAACCGTCTGCTACAACGTACAACTGGCAAAGTTGTACAGGTCCGCCAAGACGAAAAACTGGCATCTTTTGCACGCGTCCGCCACGACGCTAAACTGGCACAGGTACGTAGCCGTCTGCTAAGACGTAAAACTAGCACAGCTTTGTCCCTGGGTCATGACATGAAACTGACATCCACAGCACGGTCTGCTGAGACCATAAACTGGCCTGACCACCGTCCGCTACGACGTAAAACTAGCGTTTCTCGGTCTGCCCAGACTTTAAACTGGGACCATGGTCTGCTGAGACTTAAAACCAGTAGCGGCAGTCTCCCAAGACTTAAAACTGGGATGTACAGAGCGTCACCATGTTCAAGCGAGCGTGATTACTCCTGTATAGTTGCACAGCAGACGAGGTGGGATACTGAGACAGTCCCAGCGTCGCCACCCCACCGGCACCTTACTGATTCCATGGACAAGCAAAGAGGCATCTTACTGATCCCTCGGAGATGCCGTCACCGCATCCCTGGCAGTGGTGGTACCTCTGGGAGTTTAGCCTCATTAGCGGGAGCCCCAACGAAATCCTCGTTGGTCATGGCCCCAGAAGTCTCCGCCAACCATCGCTATCGGACGCCGGCTTCGCAAATTCATCTGGCCGGTTCCCGGTGCAATCAGTGAGCTGCACTGCATCTGATGCCTTTTGGCGAAGATATGCAGTGTCGAATCATCAAGATTGGCGGCTCCGCCCAAGTGCTCCAGCTCAACATTTACAGTCTGTTGGCTCCGGCTAACACTAGACATGCACAGGCTGCAAGAACCCCCTCTTTTGCCCATAAGCAATGGCGTCCTCTTTTTCCTTTTGTGGTTGCAGTTTGCTTAACTTGAAGGACATCTTTCAAAGGTGCGTCCATCTGAGCGGCGAAGTACAACAGCGTGCTGAAATGGCTGCTCAGGTTTGCCCACCCACTCAGCTTTACGCATTTCTTCCCGACACGCGTCTAACCTTAATCCTTGTTTCCTTCTTCCCCACCACCCAGTTCCCATACACACCATTCACATACGCAAATCTTTGTTTTCCGTACGCACGCTAGCAGAGACATCGCAAAAGTGATGCGTAATGCTCCTTTTTGCACGCATTCCTGCTACAATTTGTAACAGAGATATCTCAGATTGACGCGCTACGCTCGTCTGAAAGCATTCCTGTTGGCATAAATAAACACACCGTTTGCATCTTCCCCGAACCTTTTTCCAGTTACACCCTTTTACCCTTTCATACTCGCCAGCCTTCCTTTTACGTAAACAAAGCAACTCTTGAGTAGTCATGGATGTACGTTGTTCTTGCTTCTACCAATCCGGTGTTTCGCATTCTTTGTCGACGTTTTTCGGGGAAGCCCTCTAACCGTCAACAAAGAGGGGCCATTGAAACACCGTGAAAATTACGGGTCGGCCTCAGGCGAAGATTCGTAATTTGAGCACGAACGCGCCTCAAATTTGTCTAAGGACAAGTTTACGCTCCATCACGCACGGCAGCGTAATGAGCGTAATAGGCTCCAAGACAATTTAAGGCGAATTTGTCTAAGGACAAGTTTACTCTCCATCACGCACGGCAGCGTAAGGAGCGTAATAGGCTCCAAGACAATTTAAGGCGAATTTGTCTAAGGATAAGTTTATGCTCCATCATGCACGGCAGCGTAAGGAGCGTAATAGGCTCCAAGACAATTTAAGGCGAATTTGTCTAAGGACAAGTTTACGCTCCATCACGCACGGCAGTGTAAGGAGCGTAATAGGCTCCAAGACAATTTAAGGCGAATTTGTCTAAGGACAAGTGTACGCTCCATCACACATGGCAGCGTAATGAGCGTAATAAGCTCCAAACAGTTAAGCAAAATCCAGAGAAACACGACGGGTTGGCACTTGTTCTCGCAACGCTTAAGCAACTGATCTTTACGCGCGTTACGCGGCAGTGCGTGCTCGTGCGTAGGTCAGAATACAAGCATGCGCTCGGTACGCTTTTTCACGCACAGCTGCGTGATGAGCGTAAGTTACACTTTGATTACACTCCACCGCGTGTAGCTGCGTGGAAAGTGTATGTTACATTTACGCTGCGTCACGCACAGTTGCGTGATGAGCGTAAAACAATCTTGAGCGTGTTGTCACACCAAAGTTGCACTCATACACGCAACATAACGCGAATGAGCGCAAACGCAACCAAGACACGCCTATCATGGGCCTGCTCTTTACACGCACAGCACGCAAACGAGCATGTTGTGCGTAGTCGCAGTTCGACTTAAAAGAATCGCGTCGACAGGATTCGCGACATTCGAGGCCCACACCATCAGGGTTGCGCGTGTCGCGGCCTATAAATACCCCGGTTGACAAATCTACAAAAGGGGGGGAAATTTTGAACAAGATTGGCAAGAAGTGAACAAGTTAACAAACCAGAGCACCAGAGCACTGACCGCTTTTCATTGGCAGCAGATCGAGAGGACAAGAGCATTTTCTGAGCAAGGGAACACTTATCGCCCTGAACAGAGAAACAAAAGCACCCTCTTGGTAACCGCTGCAAACACGATCCTTCAGCAGAAACAGAACACAGCACGCCCGAGCACTAACAGCAGATCTACCCGAAGCAAAGAAGCAGAACGGGAATTGCAGAGTCGTCTCGCCCAGTTAGCAGGTTCTATCGTTCAAAAGATCGACAGACTTCAGAGCTTGACCATTCCTGCACCTAAGCTTTGGCCTACAAGGTAGATCAGACTTCTGTCCAGACAGTTTCTTGTTGTTTTGTGCTCATTTTGTATCCAGTTGTTGGGGGTTTTCTCCCATTGTAACGTGATATACACATAAGCATATATCCGATCCAGCATTGAAACATAGATCTTTGATCTTTGCGACGTACACGTTTTCTTTTCCCTCCCGATTAGCATCTTTTCGGCGTTTTGGCGTTATCTTCAAAGCGATCCGTCTACGTCGTTGTCTTCCCATTTTACGATCTCTCGCACTAGATCACGGCACGCATAAACCCATAATCATCATCACTTTTATTGACCCGTAAGTCCCTGTCTGATTGACAAGACCGTTCAGGGCACCGCGGATTCATTTTTTTTTTTTTCAGCTTAGCCCTCGCGCGGATCCGTGGTTAAAGCTGTGTGCACGGAATTTCGGTCGGTATTTCCAGCTGCCGACGTTTTCCGTCGTTACAATATTTCTATAGACAAGCAACTGCAAATACTTCCAATCCTCCCTCATCTACCCACACCTCATGGGTAGGGTGGGGCAGGGCATTGCAGTTCTAGAATGGAGTTCACATCATCAAGTGAGGCCTCTGGGACATTTGCAATGTTACTACACTTGGAATTTTACTAATCCTTCAAAAATACCCTTGGGCAATTTACTGACCTTCTAAAGCTCCTACCATAGTAGTCAGCAATATCATCCACAAGCCGCACCAACAGCATTACCGGCCTTGGGTGTTTCATTATTGGTTAGAGCTCTCATGGTCAGCACAACCCTTAGGAGTAGTGGCAACATTAGGGCCCTGGTAATCTTGCCTACTCTATCAGGCTCTTGCCATTACTCGAGTACTTACCTTCGATGTGGCTACTGAAGCTTTTGCAGCTCTCTTGCTTTGGCACCTGCATTGGTTTTCTTGAACTAGCGCTACAAGCTCTTATAGCTTGTCCAACACTTGCGGCACTTGTAACACCCTCGCAACTAGTAGTTTGCTCTCATATCATGTTGTGTGATTATTTTTCTTATTTTCCCTATGTTTTTTTTGTAGGACGTACCCCTAGAGGCAGTCAGGCAAGGACACATCTCATCATAGCAACAAGACACCACATTACTCTAATGTGCATGACTGGGCTATCTAAGCTGCTCAAAAGTGCACATGCCTATTACCCCACTTTACCCTACTCACATTTACCCCTTTACCTTGCATTTCCCTACTTCCCTCTGCATCACCAAGCTTGTAACCTCTTTAATGCACATGGCATACTCTTTTGTCAACTGTAGAACTAATAACAGACTTAACACAACTTGTCCTATGGGGAGCTTTTGTGGCCTGGTCAAAGCCCAAGTAGATATCATGGAACTCATCCTAGGGAGGAAACACCTATCTTATAGATGCAACAGGGTTGCCCTAAGGCAAAGCCTATTAGATGGCATGTAGTCCACCTAACGAAAAACATCTTGTAGCTAGCACCTTGCAATGTGCAAAATCCAAAGCAAGGTTGCCTCATAGTAAAAAAAAAAAAAAAAAACAAGCAAAGAGATGGGGTGAAACATGACCCCAAGCAAAAATTAACAAAGCTATACTTTCGCAATTGGTCCAACCCTAAAATTGCATTGATCTTCTCACAAACACTCCGATGAGAGGTCACAACTTTAGGGTTAAGCCATCTTAGTGTCATTAGCACTAACTCCCTCACAAGCACTCCAACAAGGGATCATCATTTGGTGACAAGCCATCCTGGTGCCACACCTTGTAGCTACATACATAGTTTGCATTTCACTCCCTTACTATCCCTTAGTCTATCTCTTTAACATGTCATCAGTCATCCTTTACCTCAAATATACTAGTACCCTTAGCACTTTTGAGCATGGAGTAGTGACATTCAGTTGGGTATTGACAACCAATGTTGTTGTTGGGCCTATTGTGGTGTTTTGCATTCTTTGTCAACATCTCTCGAGCCATTCCTCCAAATGTCAACAAAGAGGGGCTAATGAAACACCACTAAATTTGGGCTCTTAGGTCTCCATTGCAAATTTGGCTAAGTGTTGAAACTACACTACTATTGCTAGGACTATGCTCTAGAGCATAGTCAGTGTAGTTAACACTAACAACCCAGATTTGCAAAATTTTTCGAAGTATCAACAACAACTGGAAATTCTTCTAAGTGTCCTGACTACACTCTGCCCCTTGTGCTACGCTCTAGAGCGTAGCTAGCATAGTCATCCTTGGAATGACTAGTCTGCAAATTTTTCTATGTCAAACAAGAGGCTACTAAGCATGTATGGGATGGATAAAACAGTTTGGCAGATTTCCTAACTTTTGGTGCTATGCTCCAAAGCATAGCTAACATGGTCCACATGCAGGCATCAATTTTGTAAGATTTTTCTAAGTGTTTGGGCTATGATCTTCCTACTAAGACTACAGTCCATAGTGTAATCAATGTAGGCATCACTAAAATTCACTTTTTTGCCAAATTTTCCTGACCCCTTGGGCTATGCTCTAGAGCATAGCTAGCGTAGCCTTGCAAAACTACCTCCAAAAGCTTCCAGAACTCAACATCAGCTTGCATCTCAGCTCCAATGTTCCTTCGGCAAACAAGATCAACAATTTTTGTTTCATTTTCACCTCCCATTTTCCCTTGAGATGTACCTACACTATGACACCACTTGAGAGAGTGACAAAGTAGTCCCGAAGAGTAGTCTCCAAAATTATACTATTTTGCATTGTTTGCAAGTACCTTGTAGTCTATTCAATGCTCTTACATGTAGTCTTGGCAATGTAGTCATAGTTTAGCAATTTCATAGGGTCCATTGAAGCACACTAGTAGAACACCATGTTACTTCAGTGGAAGTGTAGTTGGGGTCAACGTAGTCTCAACTACCCCTCTGCCACATGGTGCTCAATCCATGATTCACGCTAACCCCAGGCCTATAAATATCCTAGTGCTTCACATTTTAGGTATGGGGCATTTTGAAGCATTTGGTTGGAAAATCAAAAGCAAGTTTGGAATTTTCAAATATGGTTGGCATTAGCACTCTTGCATCTGAGCACACTTAGCACCTTGATGACTTTCAAGATTCCATTGGGCACTGTTGGACATCGCACAACACATTACACACTATTTTAGCTTATAGGACCCCACAGCAGCCAACTCAACAGGCTTAGATTTCACAATGGACATTAGTTTTAACAACCATACACCTTGAGACTATGACTATGTTTCCTACTACACTTATTGGTACACCACATATCCCCTCACCTTTTACTTACAGTTGACTATGCTCCCCCCCCCCCCCCCCCCCCCCCCCCCCCCCCCCCCCCCCCCACACTTGGGGTGATGTCGTCTTCCCTTCATCTTGCATCTTGTGCATGTCTCACATTTTCCACACATTTTTAGCATTTTACTTGCATTTTCTTATTGTTCATGCTTCTCTTTACACATTCGCACCTCCTTTTTTGTGCTTAAAACTTTGACTACACTCACCTCTGTGAGCACCGCGAATACCGCATAAGCACCTTAAAACATGTTTTGTTGTAACACTCATAAGTCCTAGTTCGATCAACAAGACCATGCTGGGCACCCTACTTTCATTTTCCAACAAGCCCTTGCATAGGAGTGGGGTCAAGACTATGCAACCATGGACCTCTCGGTGTCCTATTCTAGCCTCCAACGTTTTTAGTCACTACACCACCTACTGGCCCACCTTCATATTTGATGTAGATGTGTTGGGCACAGGCTTGCTCATGCAACAAAGAATGTTGACAAGCTCCACAACAATTAAGATGGGCTTTAGCAACACCCTACAATTGCACAAACAACAAACGTAGTGTTAGTATACGATAGGTGCATTTTGGAAAAAATACATTAAATCACATTTAGCAAAAAATAACATGATGTCACATAAGTTAGCAAAATATCCTATCGTCTCCTAGGACCTGTGGGCATAGGACATCAACATACACATTTGACATGCCTAGTACTCATTGTGGTAAAGCATGTTTTCATAACACTAGCATCTTATTTCGCATATTTGCACATTTTGCATTACACCTTGCATGTTTTTGGAAATGTGACATTAGCATTTTACACTTCGCAAGTTGCATTTTTACATAAAATTTTGAAAATAATTCTAACTCTAGGCTACCTCTGGAAGCATAGCCCAAAAAACATGAAAACATTTCTAACTGTCAATTACGCTCCCCAAACTTTGAAGAAATTCTAACTCTTGGCTACGTTCTCGAGGAGCGTAGATCCCAAAAATTCAATTTTTTTTGCATAGCCCCTCATGCATCCCCCACAGCTATGCACTAGCACTGCAGAGCATCACGCTTCTTGTCAACCCCACAATGGATGCCAAAAGTAGCAAAAACACAAGGAAAATGGCAATCTCCTGATGTGCCCTTGCCCTGCAATAGTCACTCATGACCACTGCCAATGTTGCCACGCCTACCCCATGTAGAATAGTCAAAAAATAAAAATAAAATTAGGGAAGTAGGCAAACCCTTTGTTGCACACCCACCTCACAGGTGACATCCTTAGAGCTGCTACCAAAATTTATATCCCTGCCCTCTACCAAAAATAAAAAAATTATGCAAAAACTATGGTAATAACCTACCGTGCCTCTACCTTGCAAGCAATAGTCCTAGGATGCCACCAAAACCCCAACCTTCCACTCTGTGCAGCACAAAAGAAGAGAAAAAGAAAGTAAAATTTTGCATAGGCCCGTAGCCTTCCTACTTGCCCTCGTGACCACAATAGCCACAGCAATGGCCACAACCACAATAGAATGTTGTGAGATCCTACCCCTTGCACTTTGCCCTTGGATCCTATGCAAAAACCACAAAACCATGCACTTCACCCTTGGCTACAATGGCCCAAATGGTTGCAACCATGATGGCCCCGACCATGGCAAGGTCTCTCTAAAACCAAAACACAAACCCCTACACCCACACTCACTGCTGCTGCATAAGCAAAATTGTAAAAACCCTCGCTCTCCATGAACCCTAGCCCGCTTACACACTCTCCCTGGCTATGATGGCCATAACAACCATGGCAGCAAGAGCCCATCTGAGGGTAGGGTGCTACCAGCAAAACCAAAACCCAAAACCCACAAAATTCCTAAGTGCAAAAACTAAGGAATGAGTTGAAAGCAACAAAAAGGGGGTGAGTGTAGTCAGGGTACCTGGTAGTCAATGGTGTCCTTCGCTCCTCTACGCGTGCTCATGGCAAGTGTCCCAAGACTCATTCTCCCTCATCCATGTTAACCAAGCCAAGGTGTTAATGCCCACTTCGATGTGACATTTTTGTGACTACGCTCTTGCAATTGCACTATGCTCTAGAAAGTTACGTTTTCAACTTTGACAATGACAAATTTACTAAGGGTAAAATGTGCTTTTATATGCTTGAGGACCACTTAAATTTTTACCTATCTCAAGACTATGCTCAACAATGCATAGCATAGTTGGATGTGAGTGTAGTCACTAGACTTAGAAATTTTTTTTATTTTCTTAGTTGTATTTGGACTTAGAAAAATTTTGAACTTTTTTTGTCACCTAGTGGACGCCCAAGCCAATTTCGCTTTTCTAATGCACCAACCCTCACTCCAATAATGCACTTAGTGCATATTACCATCCACTATGACATTAAACTGACACCCAGTGATCTAATAAGATCTTATAAAAGCACTTCACAGTCCACTAAGACCTTAAACTAGCAATCCCATGGCCTATCGAGGCCTAAAACTGGCTCATGTATCCCTTACCTTTAAAGTTGCATCTACATACTTGGACAAAATTTTATCATATTGTTTTCTTTAACTATGCATATTACTCTCATTAAGATAAGTGTGGCTTGACATTTTTTTGGTTATTTTTGCAGGATTATCACAAGATTCACAACATGACTACGTACAAGCATCTCCACTCACTACTAGTCTTCACCAGGCTTCATGGTAATCTCATGCGATGCATTGATGCTCAATGCCTAGACCTTAAGCCCCTAGCCTACAACAAATACATAACATTCATAGAGGCACTACTAAATTGGCCAAACCATCTAGTTAAGGCTTTAGATCTAGAGGCAGGTAACATCACCAAGGATCCCCTCATTGAAATCCTTGTAGTGACACCTAGTGGTAAGGTAAAGGCATTGAAACTTAGTTCTTTGTTGGAGCCTCAACATGCCTAAAACATCGCAAAGGTACTCAATGATAACATCAAGGCATTTGAATGGTCTTATGAATACATGCTAAGCCTAAATCCTTGCATAGTGCAAAACAACATAATCCTTAATCCTAGCATGAAACTAGTCAAGTAGAAGGCCCGCAAGGTTAGGCCTAAGGTGGCGTTGGTAGTTTGCGATGAAATCACCAAGCTCTACAAAGTTGGTTTCATCCAAGCCATGGACTATGCAGATTCGATCTTCAACATCGTGGTTGTACCTAAGAAAAATGGAAATATACGCATTTGCATAGACTTCTAGGACCTTAACAAGGCAACCATTAAAGATGACTTCCTGTTGCCTAGTATTGATCAACTGGTCGATACTACAATCGCTCATGCCTTGTTGTCCTTTGTGGACAGGTTCTTAGGATATGACTAGATTTAGATCAACCCAAAGCACTAGCTTAGTACTACCTTTATGACCCCTTGAGGTACATTTTGCTACACCATGATGCCCTTCGAACTTAAGAACGTAGGAGTGACTTACCAACGAGCCATGATGTACATCTTTAGCAATTACCTATTAGGTCTACACAATGATTATGTTGACGACATAGTTGTTAAATCCAAGGCATCACAAAACCATGTAGATGATTTAGACCTTGTGTTCAAACGTTGCCTGAAACATGAACTTAGGCTAAATCCTAAGAAATGTGTTTTTGGTGTTAAGAGAAGCCACATGCTAGGTTTTGTAGTATTCGAAGTAGGCATACGCGTAGACCCCAATAAGGTTAAGGCCATTATCAACTTAGCACCATCAGCCAACCTTAAGGAGCTACAAGGGTTACAAGGTAGATTGTAATTCATACAATGGTTTATCACATGATTAATTGACAAGTTGCAGCCAATGCAACACTTGCTCAAAAAAGGAGTCCACTTTAAGTGGATGACTCAATGCCAAGTGGCATTTGACAACCTTAAACAAGAGCTAGCTCAACTTCCAACAATATACCCTCCACAAGGAGATAAATCATTCTACATCTACCTTGCTACCTTAGATACATCCATTGCTTCTTTACTTTGCCAAAAGTGAGACAATGGCATCGAGGTCCCAGTATACTACCTAAGCCATGCACTAGTTGCCTATGAAGTGAAGTATAACTATGTGGAATAGACTTGCCTTGCCTTAGTCTCTGCACTTAAGAAGTGAAGGCCTTATCTTTTCCACAGCCAAGTAAACATCATCTACAAGAGCAATGTACTCTAAGCTATTACAACGAATATCTATGAGTGCAATCGCATTGTACATTGGAAAGAAATAACCAGGAAGTTTAACCTACATTCCATTGCACAAGCATCAACGAAAGGTCAAGCAATAGTTGTACAACTTACGGCCTCCCCAATCGATGACCAAGCAATGATATATTTATAATTTTTGGATGAGCATGTCACTAGCATAAAACAAGTGCCTAATAACTTCGAGGCACTTTTACACTTTGATGGTGCTTCAACCTATCAAGAGAGTAGCATTGCTATTGTCACCATGTTTCCCTTTGGGGAGATTCGACCCTTCGCATATCATTTCACATTTCAATGCACTAATAATGTGGTAGAGTATGAGGGTCTCCTTCGAGGTATCTTAACAGCTCATGACCTAGGAATACAAAACCTAGTAATCCAAGGAGACTCACAACTAGCAGTCAACTAAGTTATAGAGGTTTATGCTTGTAAAGCTCAACACTTGAAACCTTATTGTGACCTAGAAAAGCACCTACTCAAGCAATTTACAACTACTGATGTTTAGCATATCCCTTGCAACAAAAATGCCATTGCCAATGCATTAGCTACATTAGCCTCAAGCATTGCACCTAAAATGTTTCACACATTACCCACCATGATGGCAAATTGCACTACGCCTATCACGCAAACAACCAACATTGCATCCATACTCACAGAAAGCACAACCCACACAGTAGAGTGGTATGACGACATCAAGTCATACCTTCTACAACGTGAACCTCTGCAGAATCTAACCACTACTCAAAAAGATGTAGTGAAAAAGTGATCATGATAGTACGTCATTGTAGGTGATAGCACTTTATGTCACTGATCCTAAAATGGAATACTGTTAACATGCATTAGCAACAGCGAAGCATAAACAATCATTAAACAAGTCCATGAGGGACTCTATGGAAGCCACATAGCACCCAAGGCAATGGTGGAAAAAATCAAATTCTTAGGCTACTATTGGCCTTACATGGAGCACAACTATGTTTCTAGGATCAAGACATGTGACACGTGTTAATGACATGATAACCTCATGCACATGCCATCTACTAAACTACATAAAACGTAGATCATGTGGTCATTCCAATATTTGGGATTGGACATCATAGGACCAAATAATGCCTACATCCTCCGTAGGACATAGCTTCATCATAACCACCACTAAGTACTTTACGAAGTGGGTTGAAGCTATTTCCTTAGGAAAATTACATCATAGCAAGTCCGCAAATTCTTAATTGACAACATAGTGTTCCATTTTGGTTTACCCATGACCATAGTCATAGATAACATGCCACAGTTTAGTAGTGCTAAGACCAAAGCCTTTTATGAACACTTTAGAATCAAACACTCCTTCTCATTACCCTACTATCCATTGGTGAATGATCATCAATCTTTTAAAGAATATGCTCAACTATAGCAAACAGTGATGGCACAAGTAGCTAATCTACAAAGTTTGGGCTTACCACACAACATGAAGAACTACAACAAGTAAGACACCATACAACTTAGTTTATGAGTCTGAAGTAATCTTGCCTCTTGAATTGTAGTACTCATCACTCCACATAATCCTCTCAAGCTTCATTGATGAAGCTCATAATGATGAGTTAAGAACCATGGACCTCAACTTAATAGAGAAGGAGAACATGCAAATGCTTAGTCAAATTGAGCAGTACCAACAAATACAATAATAGAAACACTGTCACAATTAGCATCAACACCTAATCAAGAGAGGGGACCTAGTCCTCAAGGCCATTCGTGAACCCACGAACAAATTCTCAACCAAATGGGAAGGGCCTTTCTTGGTCATCAAGGCCTATGACAATAGATCATTTAAGCTTGTTGACCATGATGGCAACGAATTTTCCAATTCGATGAACCACTTGTACCTAAAGCTATACTATGCATAGCATGAAACACCTCATCAATGATAGAGCAAGGTAAGTAATAGTCTTCTATGACTATAAACTAGCATAGAAAAAGTCTACTATGACTATAAATTGGCATAGACTATCCTTGGGCCACGATGCTAAAATTGGCACCTGCAACATTCATCCATCATGATTCTTAAACTAGCATAGCTCATCCTCGAGTCATGGCATTAAACTGGCACAACAACTCATCTACCATGATAGTAAACTAGCACACAACAGTTTGCTAGGACTTTAAACTAGCACCTGATGATCTTCTATGACCTTAAACTAGGTTCAGAATTTGCTAGCACCTTAAACTAACACAACATACGATCTACCAAGACCTTAAACTAGGTTTTCAATTCAACACATGCAGTTCTATGAACAACCGAGCACGAATACTTCCAACTCTTCATCATCTGCCCACACCTCATGGGCAAGGTAGGGCATTGCAGTGCCAAAATGAATTTTCTATCATCAAAAAAGGCCTCAAGAACATTTTCAGCATCCTCAACCCCCTAACATTTTGCTAATCTTTTAAAAATTCCCTTGGACATTTTGTTGAACTTCTGAAGCTCTTGCCACGGCTACTATCAGTACCAACCCCAAGCAGCACCGATAGCATTATCAACCTTGGGTATTTTATTATTGGTTGAAGTTCTTATCATTAGCATAACCTATTGGAGTAGTGGTAGTATCATGGCTGCTGCCATTTTGCTACCATCCTCCAACCCTAACCATTGCTTAGGTTTGGGAGCACTTGCAACATCCTAGCTCTCTACCATTTTGCTGGCTTCCCAAGTTCCTATTCTTGGTGTGGAGTCTTAAGTACCTACATCACTATTTCCCTCTACCATTTTGCTAGCCTCTCTAGGTGCTCACCCCTAGTGTGGTTACTGGAGCTTTTGTAGCCTTCTCACTCCAGCACCTGCACTGGTCCTTCAAGCTCTTACAGCTGGTCCAACCATTGTAGCACTTGTAGCACACTCACATCTAGTAGTTTACTCTCATCTCATGTCATGTGATTGTTTTCTTCTTTTCTTTACGTTATGATTGTAGGATAAAGCCTTGAAGGTGGTCATGCAGAGACATATCATTGCAGTGGAAAAATGCCACATTGCTCTAATGTGCATGATCAAAGTAGCTAAGCTACACAAGAGTGCATATCCTTATTACCTCGCTATAGCCTACTTACATTCACCGATTTTACCTTGCATTTCCCTGCTTTTCCATGCATCACTAAGCTTGCAACCCCTCTGATGCACATGGCACCCTCTTTACATCAATCATAGAAGCCATAGTGGACATAACACAACTCGTCCTATGGGCAACCTTTGTGGGCTGATCAAAGCCCAAGAAAATGTAACACAACTCATCCTAGGGAGAAAAGACCTATCAAATAGATGTGACATGTTTGCACTAAAGCCAAGCTCGTTAGGTGGCAGAGAGCCCACCTAATAAAAGGCATCCCACAGCTAGCATCTCAAAATGTGCAGAACCCAAAGCAAGTTTGCCACCCAATCAAAAAAGAAAAAATAAAAAAATAGTAAATAGCAAAAGAAACAAGGCAAAACATGTTCCCAATAAAAAATTAGTAGAGCTAAAATTTTGCAATTGGTCCAACCCTGAATCCACATTGACCTTCTCATAAGCACTCCAACAAGAGGTCACAATTTCAAGGGTAAGCAATTCTAGTACCATGGACATTGGCCCTCTCATAAGCATTTTGATGAGGGATCGTTGTTTTGGTAACAATCCATCCTTGACATTGCATCTTACAGTATTACACCATTCGCATTTCATTCCCTTTTTTTCCCTTAGCACATTCCCTACATTCTTTGCCTACAGCATACCATTATCCTTAGCACTCTTGGGCATGGTAAAGTAACATCCGATCAGGTACTGACATGAAATGTTGGTGTTGGGCCTAATGTGGTGTTTTTCATTCTTTGTCAACAACTCTCAGGCCACTCCTCTAGATGTCAACAAAGAGGGGCTAATGAAACACCACTAAATTCGAGCCACTAGGTCTCAACTACAAATTTGTCTAAGTGTCAAACCTTGGAAAACTTTGTCTAACTTTTGATACTACACTCCCACTACTGGGACCACACTCTAAAGCATAGTCAGCATAGTTCACACAAATGGTCTAGATTGGCAAATTTTTCTAAGTGTCGACAATAGCTACAAAATTTTCTAAGTGTCTTAACTATGCTCCCATTGCCAGGACTACACTCTAGAGCATAGCTAGCATATTTTGTACTCCAATGACTAGATTTGCATAGTTTCCCAAGTGTTAAGCTAGATGTTATTGAGCATGGTTGGGATGGAAGGAACAGTTCGAAAAAATTTCTAACTTTGAACACTATGCTTCCTACTACGCTCTAGAGCGTAGTAAGCATAATTAGCATGGAGGACATCAATTTTGTCAGGATTTTCTAAGTGTTTGGACTATGTGCTCATTACCAGTACTACGTTCCAAAGCATAGTCAGTGTAGTTTTCATTGAACTTCACTTTTTCTTTTGTAAAATTTGCCTAACTCTTAGGACTACACTAGAGCATAGTTAGCGTAGTCTATTGAAACTACCTCCAGAAGCCTCCAAAACTTAGCACCAGCCTGCATCTCAGCTCCAACATTCCTTTAGCAAGCAAGATCAGTAAGTTTTGTCTTTTTTACATCCCCTATTTGTCCCCAAATTGTACCTATGCTCAACACCACTCAAGAGAGTGGACAATGTAGTGTCAGAGTGTAGTCTCCAAAACTACATTATTTTGCACTATTTTCATGTACATTGCAGTCTATCTAGCACTCGAACATGTAGTCTCGGTAGTGTGGTCACAGTTTGGCTATCTCATATTGTCCATTGGAGCACACCAGTAGAACACCATTTTTCTTTAGTGGGATCATAGTTGGGGCTAGTGTAGTCCCAACTACCCCTCTACTACATGGCACTCGATCCACGACTCACGCTAACCCTAGGCCTATAAATACCCCAGTGCTTCATGTATTAAGGGTTGGCATTTTGGCATTTTAGTTGGAAAATCTCACATTTGATTAGTAAATTTGAGCGTTGGCATTCAAGGCATCCTTGCACCCACACTTACAATCTTGGCAAAATTTGGGACACCGCTTGACACCATTCTACACCAACCAATGCACCATATATCACCATAGCTTGTAGGGAAATGTGGCAACCAACTTGGTAGGCTCAAACTTCACAATGGATGTTAGTTCATCATAGCTAGACACCCTGAGACTGTGGCTACATTGCCTACTACACTTGTTTGTACACCATGTACCTCCTAAACTTTTCTTTGTAGTTAATTATGCTCCCCCCATTTGGGGCAGTGCTGCTTTCTCTCTTGATCACATTCTGTGCATTTTTTGCATTCTCTCTTACATTTTAGCATTCTACTCGGATTTTTTATTATTCAAGCACATACTCGCATGTTTACACCCTCATTTTTGCATCGAAAATGTTTACTACACTCACACTCATGGGCACCATGAACAATGTAAAACACTGCATTCCCCCCTTGACACCTGTTTCATTGTAACACCCGTAAGTCCCAATTCAATCAACAAGACCATTCTAGGTAACATACCTATGTTCTCAGTAGGTCCTCATGTAGACCCAGGGTCAAGGCTATGTGGTCGTGGACCTATCAGAGTACCATTCTAGCCTCTAATGTTTTCAATCGCAACATTGTTGACTACACTTGCTGAAGGTGAGTTGACTACATTTGAAGCTAAGTTAAGCATCATTACTATGCTATGGAGGCTACTAAAGACTATCCTTGCTGATTATTCTCTTCTAAAATGTGACTACACTTTGGGCTAGGGGAGAGCGTAGTCTCACTACTGGTGAAATCTATGAGAAAAATGGATTTTTTGCAAACTATGCTCTCCCTGCGAGGTTGACTATGCTCCCAACTAGGGGTCGAGTGTAGTCTTGACACTTAGCAAAATTTGCGAAAACTAGCCTTCTGCTAATTACACTCTCCATGACTATGCTATCTATGCTTTGGAATGGTATGCTTGGGGGAGAGCATAGTCTCAACAGTTAGGCAAGATTTCAAGATTTTACCCTCCAACTAACTATGCTCTCTACACTCTGCAGAGGGGTTAAGCATAATTTTCACTTTTTGCCAAAATTTACAGCCAAGACGTTGTAGTCTAGATTTGGTAGTGTTTCATTGGCCCCTCTTTGTTGATGTTTGGAGGAGTCACCTAGGAGACGTCAACAAAGAATAACAAAACACTGTAGAAAACTTGGCACCAATGTTGCTCTTCAATACATGATCAGATGTCACTACACTGTACCCAAAGGGTACTGTGGATAGTGGCATGCTAGATGGTAGGTTAGAAGTGGGAGTAAAATGCATAGGTGATGTGCTAGGGGTAAAGGGAGGATAAGGTGAAAATATGGTATTATGATGTAAGAACATCATGGCTAATGATGACCATGGTTGATTTTGACCATGGCACCAAAGTGGCTTATCCTTGAAAACGTTGACCTCTCATTAGAGTGCTTGTGAGAGAGTCAAGGTGTAGGTTTTAAGGCTAGGCCAGCTATGAAATTGCTTTATTTTTGGATTGCTTGGCAATGTGTTTCTCCCCCCTCCTTTTTAGGCAAAGTAAACCTTCTTTGGGCTCTACACATTACTAACTACTTGCTATGAAGTGCTTCCCATCAAGCAAGTTACGTGTCATTAAATGAACTTTGCTTTGTTGTTGGCGAAATTCCATCACGTCCGTATGATAGGTGTTTCCTCCCTAAGATGACTTATGTTACATTAGCCTAGGCTTTGACCAGCTAATAGAGGCTCCCCATAGGACACCTCATCTTACATCCACCTTGGGCTTTGAAGCTTGATTTGAAGAGGGTGCCATGTGGCCACAACACATGAGTGTTAAAAAGAGTTGCAATATTTGCTATGCAAGGAATGAAAGGGTGTTAGGATGTAAGAGTAGATGTGAGTAAGCTCTAATGAGATAATAGGAATATGCTCTCTTAAGAGGTTTAGCTAGTTCAATCATGCACATCATAGCAATGTGGTGACTTGCTACTATGATGAGATGTACCTTTGTACAATCGCCTAGGCTTCATCTTGCAAACATAACTCCAAGAAGACAAGAAAATCATACAATACATAAATGCAAATACAATATAGATGATAGAATGTAGAAGGCCACATTAGCAACACAAGTTGTGTAGATTGCAAGTGCTTTATTTTGAAACTGTAATGTGCTCGTTGACTTGGTGTAGAAGGAGAGTTGTAGTATGCTCACTCACTTGCTTGCAGAAGGATGGAAAAAGTTATTAACAAGTGACCATGAACCCAATGTAAGGTCTTGGTAGACCATGGCTTTACTGATTTCAGGTCATAGCAGACTATTGGGCCTAGTTTAAGGTCTTGGCAAACCATGTTATGCCTATAGTTCTAGCGGACTACTCTATGCTAGTTTAATGTCTTAGTGGATGTGTTGTGCCACTTTAAAGTCATGGTTGACTACTAGTTTATAGTCTTACTAGACACATTGTGCCAATTTAACATCATGACCCAAGGATGAGCTATGCTAGTTTATAACCATAACAAACCTCTATGCCAGTTTAACGTCATAGCGAACGAGTGGCCACTTTGCTTCATTGATGTGTGATGTTGCATGCTAGATATAGTACAACTTCAAATGCGAATGGTTCACTGGATTGGCAAACTCATTTCTATCTTGATCAGCAAGCTTGAATGCTCCATTTTCATAGACCTTAGTGACTAGGAAAGGCCCTTCCTAGTTGGCTAAGAATTTATTTATAGGTTTGTGAATGGCCTTGAGGACTAGGTCCCCTTTCTTGATTGGGCACTAATGCTAGTTGTGACAATGCTTTTGTCGTTACCTTTCTTAATACCGTTCACTACGATCAAGCATACACATGTGCTCCTCCTCTATTGAGTCAAGATCTATAGTTCTCAACTTGTTGTTCTAACCTTCATTGATGAGGCTTGAGATGATTATCGAAAGTGATGGAACTTGCAATTCAAGTGGCAAAACTGCTTCAAATCAATAGATGAGGCTATAAGGCATCATACCTATTGTTGTTTGATGCATTATGCGATAGGCCTAAAGTGCATAGACTAGTTGCTCATGCCATTGTCATTTGCTGTTGCTTAGCATCTTCTTGAGGAGGTTAATAATGACCTTCTTAGTAGCCTCCGCTTGCCCATTTTCCTAAGGGTAGCATGGTGATGAAAAGAAGTGTTTGATGCAAAGTGCTCACAAGAGGCTTTGGTTTCAGTGTTGCTCAACTGTGGTCTGTTATCTATCACTATGGCCATGGGCAAGTTGAAATGGGTCATTATGTTATCCAAAAAAAACTTGAAAACCTACTACGATGTGATCTTCCTAAGGGGAATAACCTCGACCTACTTGGTGAAATATTCAGTTACAATTATTATAAAGTTATGCCTAGTGGAGGACTTAGGTGTTATGGGTCCAATGATGTCAAGGCCCCAACATTGGAATAGCCATATGATTTGCATTGTATGCAATTCAATTGGTGGCACGTGCATTAAGTTGCTATGTTATTGATAAGTGTCACACGTTTTGACTTTCTAGACATAATTGCTCTTCATGTAAGGCCAATAGTAGCCAAGCCAACTGATTTTTGCTAGCATTACCCTAGGTGCTATGTGACCTCCACATAGTCCTTTGTGGACTTGCTCAACGATTGGTTTTGCTTCATTTTTACTTATGCAGATTAATAGTATGTCATTGTGGGATTTCCAACATAAAGTGTTATCACCTACAATGACATACTACCCTGAACATCTGTGTACTACATCCTTTTGAGTAATAGTTAAGTGTTGCAAAGGTTCACCTTGTAGAAGGTACACCTTGATGTCATTGTACCACTCTTTTGCATGGGTAGTGCTAATTGTGGCTATGGATGCATCTTTGATGATTTGTGTGATAGGTGCAATGCAATCTGCCACCCAGGTGAACAATGCGTTGAACATGGTAGGTGCTATGTTAAGGGCTAATATTGCAAGTGTGTCAGCAATGGAATTTTTGCTTCGAGGAACATGTTGGACATCAGTAGCTGCAAAGTGTTGGAGCAAGTTTTTTTCCAGGTTGCAGTAAGACTGTAAATGTTATGCTTTGTAGGCATAAACCTCTATTACCTAATTGACCGCTAGTTGTGAATCACCTCAGATCACTATCCGTTGGATCCCTTAGTTGCATGTTGCAAGGATGACTCAAAGGAGACCTTCATACTTCGCCACCTTGTTGATGTAAGGAAATGTGAAATAATATGTAAAGGGTTAGATCTCCCCCTAGAGGAAAACATGATAATAGCAACGATGCTCCCCCTCCCTCGAGAGGTTGAAGCTCCATCAAAATGTAGGAATGCCTCATAGTTTTCGGTCACTTGGCTAATACTACTAACATGCTCATCCAGGAAGTTAGGGTCTATGGTAGCTTGATCATCTACTGGTGAAGTCATGAGTTATGCAACTATAACTTGACCTTTCATTGAGGTTTTCACAACATAATGTAGGTCAAAATCCACTGTTATTACTTTCCACCATGTAATGTGACTACTTTCGTAGATATTTGTTGTTATAGATTAAAGTACATTGTTCTTACAAATGATGTTAACTTGGCTCTGATAGAGGTAATGCCTCCACTTCTTTAGTGAGAAGACTAAGGCAAGGCAATACTTTTCCACATCGTTGTATCTCATTTCATGGGCTTCTAATGCATGGCTTACATAGTAGACCAAGACCTTTATGACATCATCTCGCTTTTGGCAAAGCAAAGAACTAATGGACATGTTAGAAGTGGCAAGGTAGATTTAAAAAGTATTATCTCCTTGCAGAGGATGGACCATAGGCAGTTGTGCTAACTCTTTCTTAATGTCATCAAACACTTGTTGACACTGAGCAAACAACTCGAAGTGGGCTCCTTTCTCGAGCAAATGTTACATTGGTTGTAACTTGTCAATTAACTAGGTAATAAACCTATGTATGAATTGTATTCTACCTTGCAACCCTCATAGCTCCTTAAGGTTAGCTGGTAGTGCCAAGTTGGTTATGGCCTTAACCTTGTCGAGATCCATGCATATACCTATTTTTGATACTACAAAACCTAGCATCCTACCCATTCTAACATCAAAAACATACTTCTTGGGGTTTAACCTAAGCTCGTGTCCTATGAAGTGTTTAAGCACTATGTGTAAGTCATTTGCATGGTTGTGGACCACTTTGGACTTAACTGCAATATCATCTATGTAGTCATTGAGCAAACTCAACATGTAATCGCTAAAAATATACATCATTACACATTAGTATGTTGCTCCTACATTCTTTAGTCTAAAAGGCATCATTTTGTAGTAAAACATACACCAAGGGGCCATGAAAGTTGTACTAAGCTAGTTCTCAGGGTTAATCCTAATCTAGTTATGGCCCAAGAACCTAGTTATGAAGAAGAACAAGGCATGTCTAACCGTGATATCAATTAGTTGATCAATACTAGGTAGTGGGAAGTCATCTTTGATGGTTTCCTTGTTTAGGTTTTGGAAGTCTATGCAAATGTGTATACTTCCATTTTTCCTGGGCACAACCATGATGTTGGAGACCCAGTCTGCATAGTCAACAGCCTAGATGAAACCAGCCTTGTAAAGCTTGGTGATTTTTTCACAGACTACCAACACCACCTTAGGTCTAACCTTGTGCACTTTCTGCTTAACTAGTTTGATGCAGAGATCAAGGATGATGTTATGTTGAACTAGCTAGGGATCTAGACACAGCATGTCCTTGTATGACCATGCAAATGCTTCAATGTTATCATTAAGTACTTCAACTATGTCTTGAGCATGCTCGGGTTCTAGCAAGGAACTTAGTTTCAGTGTTCTTGCCTCACCATTATGTGTTTCCATAGGGATCTCACCAAGGGGATCCTCTATGACATCCCCTACCTCTAGGTCCAAAGCTTTAACTAGATGGTAAGGCCAGTATAGTGGTGCTTCTATGGATGCTATGTACTCATTGGAGGCTGTAAGCTTGAGGTCTAGGCAATGAGGGTTAATGCATCACTTAATGTCATCATAAGGACCTGTGAGGACCAAAGGTGAGAAGATATGCTCGTGCATAGCCATGTTGTATTCCTGCAAAATAAACAAGAAAATGTCAAGTGGCACCTATTTGACAAAGTTAATATGCATGAATGAGAAAAGCAATCTAATGAAATTTGCTTAGGCATGCATGTAAGTTGCTATAGGACGTAAACATGTTTGTGCCAATTTTAGGCCCTAGCAAGCTATATACACATTTGTTTTAGGCCTTGATAGGCCACTCATGCATCAAACATGTTATTCTAGGGAGGGATAGTCATGCTCAAGGAGTGGAATTAACTTGCGCATTTGTAGGGTAGTGAAAAATCATGATTTTTGGCTTTAGATGGTTAACTACACTCTCCACGCTTGGCAATGGGGTGCTTAATGTTGAGCATAGTCCTAGGTTATTAGGTTCATTAATGATCACAAGAGAGTATATAAATGTGATTTTACCATGGAACTTCATTATTTTTACCTTTACTGCAAAATTGAGAGCGTAGTTATTACCTCTACCTTTAACCATGACGTTAAGAACGTAGTTGTAGAAAAGATGATGTGTTGAAGTGCATGCCTTCATTGAGGGTTGACAAACATCATTGAAGGGGAGAGGGCATTGAGCCGCCTATCACAGGTGCACATGAACGAGAGAAGGTCATCTACATTGGCCAAGTGTATCAACTACGCTCTCCCCCTTGCTTTTATTTTTTATTTTATTTTATTTTATTTTTCATTTTAGGGGTTTAGGGAGTGTAGTGCCATAGCGCCACCTATGCATCCCACCGTGGTGGTAGTCGTCATAGCTATGCACCATTCATGGCACGATATCGTGGCAGAAAGGATTTTTTGTCTTCATTGTGAAAAGAGATAGGGTTTTGCTCTTTTTCTTCTCTTTTTCTCATTCTTTTGGGTTGCCCCAAGTTTGGGATCCTGTAGAGTACACTCTACTGCATAGTTGTAGGGGTGAATCTGCTGCAAGAGGTAGGTTTTTTCATTTTTTTTCTCTTCTGCATAAGGTCTAGGACCCCATAGATTACGCTCTATGGCATGGTCATAGGGTCTGTAGCTACCATTAGTGTTGGGATTTTTGTTTGTTTCTATTTTTTGTGGAAGGCAAGAGACACTAAGCCTATCATGATGGTGGGGGAGGGAAGGTGGGAATCTATCTTTATGCATTTCTTTTGTTTCTTCATTCTTTCTTTTTCTATCACAAGGATAGCCCTGTAGACTACCCTTTGGACTGCAAGCACAAGGACATTGGCATCATGAGTGCAATTTGGGATTTTGCAAACTATGCCTACTATCTTGGGAAACCCTACTATGCATCACTTCCACCTTCTTATGGGCTTTCTCCTTCTTGGTGGTTGTCGCCTCACTCCCATGCATAAGGGTTTCAGTCCCATGGGACTATGCTCAAAGGGTTTTGAGCATTTTCCTAGTGTTTTCTACCTGCGCTTAGGGTTCCTAGGATTGCACCTTGGGCGGCAACAATGAAAGAAGGGAGAGGGTCGCAACAAGACTTAGTGAGCACAACGAGTGCGATGCTATGTGGAGACTATGCTCTCTATGTGTTAAGAGCATAGTTGCTACCAAGTGTTTGCCAAAATGTCTATTTTTGGGACTACGATCTTCACGCTTTAGAGCATAGTTGGGATAGTACAAAGTTAGCCAAAATTTTATTAATCATGCACAATGTTAAGCCTACAAAGTGTGCTATACCCCAATGAGTGCTAGGCATGTCAAACAAGTTAATTAACATCCTACACCCACAGGGCCTGGGGTGCATTGTTAAAATTGCATGGTTTGCTAATTTATGTTAGTAGTTTATTGTATGTATATCAACATTTACATTTATGCATGTATACTAACGCTTTGGTTATTGCTTAATGATTGCAGGGTGTTGTTGAAGCCAATTCTAATAGTGGTTGAGCTCATGAACATCCTGTGTTGCATGAGCAAACCCATCCCCAACATGCTTGTGCCAAACATGTGAGTGGATCATCAGGTGATGTGGTTTTGACCAAGAGTCCAGGAGTTCCTAGAGTACCTATTATCATAGTTTAGTGTGATCATGTGGTCACACTTGGTAGTTGAGGTTGCTAGTGTTATCATTAAGATGCTACTACCTGGGGTTAACTAAAACATTCTAAAGTTCATCCTAGATGATTTTGCTACTAACGTTGATGAAGCAGAAGCCTCAAGTAGAAGTCCTAAGGGCATTTTTCATCTATCCAGAGTATGGTGCATGATAAGGCTTGCTTGTTACTACAAGAGCAACACCCTTTTGTACAGGGTAGTGATTACATACTCTATTTTAGAACCTACTTGGAACCATCTACTACATTGGAGGTAAGTGCTTTTATGGACCTTACAATGTTTTATGCTACTTAATCATGTTAAATTGCTAATGATTCTATGATTGATGCCAAGATTAGAGTTGCTGAAGATGGCCTACATGATGATCCAGATGCTCTGGCCTTAACTCACACTACTTAAAGGTATTCTCATCTAGCACAAATGTTTGGATAGTTGTGATTAAGCAGATACAGCATGATCTAAAGACCTACATCTCCCATCACTCGAAGGTGTATAAGCAATGTAGGATCCACATCTTATTAGATGAAGAGTGGGTTACAGGTGAGATTAACACTAAGGATGTGTTTGCAGCACAACCCCCATCTTGTACTCTGTCCGTACCATGTGTGTATCTACGTTTTCTACTCATGTGCTTGTGTATACGCCCTTTAATTCACCTTATTTTCATGATGAAGGGTTAACATTATTTTACTTTGTGTTGTAGTGGTAGTTACCTCAGCCAAGGTGATAGTGGTCACCATAGGTTGTACAGAGGTCACCCTCATCATGAAATATGACAATGTAGAGGGTGCACAACATTGGATATGCCATAAGGCACCAGATGAATTGATAGCTTGGCTCATGCATGCTAGGTTAATGGACCTATTCTTAGCCCTTAGCTTGAGTATCTTGGTGGCTGAAATGGTCACCATCATGAACTCTTTTAGCAGCAATTTTAGGTAGTTTGTCACCCAGATGCATGGCATGAAGATAGTGCTAGACCTCAACAAGGATTTTTTCATTGATCTCTTTAGCATCCCTACTGACGGCTTAACAATTGTCAATAAGGCCAACATGGAGGTGAATTACAAAGAGGTGATCAAGGACTAGTTGGGGGCCACTTGATCTCACAAAGTCATATTAATCAAAGATGTGTAGGTGCCTGAGGTATGGGAGCTCTACCCTCTATTCTGCACTAGTGCCTTTTCAAAGCTACTTTCCCAAGGTAAGATCCTAGGGTTGGAATAGGCACAAGTGATGAAAGAGGTGCTATTAGAGGGTATGAGGTTTAATTGGGCTAGGTGCAAAGATTTCCAGGCTTCGGTTCAACCTCCAAGTAAGGTCCCACGTGTACTTTACGTTCTTGTTAGGATACCTACGAAGGTTTGCGAAGTTTCTGGTCATGCAGGATAATGGACAATGGGTGGTGTAGGACCATGAGTAGCTATCTATGCCATGGGTTAAACACATGTTCTTGACCACACATGTGCAGGATCCCCTAGAGGGAATCGATGAGTCATTATTAGTAACAACCAAGGTTCACATGCGGCACTTGCATTATTCATGAGACAGCATGGGCGAGGGTCCTTCAATTACCACCAAGGACATGAGCAAGGCATATCAATACATCACAAAGACAGTGGGACCATTTAAGGCCAAGATCAAGAGGCTACGTCCTCAAGAGGAAGCTACCCTTGCAGTCACGAAGCCAAGCAGCAAAAGATCTGCATCAAGCTACAAGGTTTGCATGAGGATGTTGCAGGTTAGTATGTGTAGCTGCTAGATGCCTTAGTTGCATTTATGTATATATTTTTTATGTTTTTTTTATGCTATAATGTTAATTAGTTAATGATGCTATGCTTTATGTGTATATTTTTCAGAAAAAGAAGGGAATGTTGCAAGAATAATAGTTGAAACAACAGCGAAGGAAGCACCCCCTCAAGCTGAGGAGGAGGTGGCTCATGGAGATGAGCTCCACCAAGCAATAGACACTCTCTAAAAATTGGAAAAAGAGGGGTTTCTGCACCCCCAACAGGGATTATTTTGACACTTTGTTTGATGCTACACAGCTAGGTGAGCCCCCTACGCTCACACTTGAGGGCTTACTAGGTAATCTACTTTTATTGCCATTTGTCTTCCCTTGTTTACTCTAGTATCTTAAGCTATGTTAGGCCATGTGCTAATTGCACTATTGTAGTATAGTGTTAGATATTCCAACCAATGGTCCTACATCTACCTACCACATGGAGCCATGAGTAGAGGTGCCAAATAAACTTGCTTTCATGGAAGGTGTTGTCAAGGACATGGTGGATCGCTTAT
This sequence comes from Gnetum montanum, assembly GCA_015680685.1. NCBI lineage: Eukaryota > Viridiplantae > Streptophyta > Gnetopsida > Gnetales > Gnetaceae > Gnetum > Gnetum montanum. The sequence continues at coordinate 1,305,385 of MNCI01031885.1, forward strand.
GACAAGCAAACCTAAAGCTAGGTATGTGTGCAATGTTATTCCACTTTGTGCTATCTTGCTTATTTCTCAAATGCTTAGTTTTTAGCTGATATTGACTGATTGTCATATGCCTACAAGTCTTAAGCTACAATGGGATCTGAGCAAGGTGGCAAAGGTGGACACTCTACCTGACCTTCCTCTTGATGTTGATAAGGTGCCTCGTCATATGTATGAGACATCTAACAAGTGCATGCTTTCTTGTGCCAAGTCATTATGGATCTGTAGGTGCTCGAATGAGCACTTGTGAAAATGCATGTATGAACTATAGGAAAAGGTGGCTAGCTAGGATGAGAAGATCAAGGATCTTTAATCCAAGTATAACTTCATAGCAGCTAGATCACAAGAAGAAAACACCTAGCACACCTTTAAGATTGAGTATGCTAGGTATTGGACCACTCTCAGAGGTAAGAATGAGGCCACATAGGAGCTAATAGAGCAGCAACTCTAGATGGACTTACTTGCTTAGAAAAACTAGGACTAGAAGAATTATAGCACAAAGGTTTAGCAGTGGGGACAGATGTAGGAGAATCATAAGCATCAATATGAGTGAGAGCACGATGCATACCTGCAATGGTACAAGGAAAAGTATATTGAACATCATCACCTCAAGATGTTTCTTAAGGAAACCAACAGGAAGCAGACATATGACTTGTTCGTGTAGTAAAAAATTGTGAGTGACTCTCCTATGAGGAAAATCATCACCTCCTCTAAAGAGGCCTCTTTTGCCACATTTTTCATGAAGCCACCTACATGGACCACTGTAGACAAAGGCAAGACCCTTACAGGTATTGACTTTGAAAAGAAAGACTAGACAAAACTTTCCAAAGCTAAGATCTTCTGTCACTTGGAGGCCGACCTTGGAAAGTTACCACCAGATCTCATCGATGTGGAACCCTTCTAAGTTAATTTTTTTTACATTAGTTTTTTATGCTTTTGTGTTTTTAAGCTAGCTTGCTACATGTAATGCATGCTTGCTAATTGTGTATACTTGTTTTTGGTTGTGGCATGTGCTAGGCGATGCTGAAGACCCCAATGACCCAGTAGAGGAAGCAGAACCTTCACCTCCACCTAGTACTACTAGCTAAGCATGACTAGATGTACCTCTCATAGATTTTTTTGCTACATTTTTGCTATGTGATGCTACTCATACTATGTTGTGGCTATGTGTTGTTATTCATGCTACATTTCGTTGTGTATGACTAGTTGCTAAGTATACTGTGCAAAATTTTATAGCTATATGATCACTTTATTGCATTTGCTATGAGTATGCTTATAATGTAACCTATGCTAACATGCCTACATGATAAATTAATGTGGCAAAGATGTGTTACACCAACCTAGAGTTATGCAATGATAGTGATACTAGGCCATTGCAAGCCATAGTGAGTCTAGGCCATTGCAAGCCATAGCGATACTAGGCCATTGTGAGCCATAGCAAGTTTGTTGTCAATTTAAAACCTTGATAGGCCCAATGCTAATTTAAGGCCATAGTGGAAGGGCTAATGCTAGTTTTCAACCATTTCGGACCATACAATGCTAGTTTAAGGCCATAGTGGACTATTACTACAAGGTTAAAGGTAGTACGACTTGCCAGTTTTAGGCCGTAGTGGGCAAAGGTAGTAGTTTAGGGCCATTCCAGGCCGCTGCGATAGTTTAAGACCATTTCAGGCCATGGTAATAGTTTTAGGCCATTTAGGGCCACGATAATAATTTAAGGCCATTCTAGGCCAGATATTACTATCTCTCTTTTTTGTGTGATTTTTGCTTTATGATTTTTACACATTTTTGATGTTTTTCATGCATTAAAGTAATAATTGTGGAAGTGTAAACTAAGTAAGAAAATGCATAAACAAAGAAAATAAATGCATAAACTGAGTGAACTGATGAGTAATATGAGAAATCAAGCTAAATGCCAATAACATAATATAATGCTAATCTAATGTGAAACAAATGCAACATAAGTAGAAAGAAAAATATAGGGTGCACAGAAGCAAATAGCAGGTAAGCACCTAGCATGTTTTGGACTAAGGGGGTACCTGAGTCATGCAGTTGCTTCCTAACTCAGTGTGGGTTAAGAGGCATGTAGGGTCTAGATTGCACTATCCAGTAACCCCCTTGACCTTCACGTGCTACGTCAAAGGGCAATTCTACCCAAAGGACATCCTCCAAGAGGTCACTAGCTTCTACTACTCTTTTGGTTGTATTTGCTCCAGGCATCTTATTCTTTGTTGTGAATGTGTCATCAGGAAACTCAACCTTTGATCCTTGCTCCATGTCTACGTTGTTGATGGCTAAGGGGACAGCATTATCGCCATGGATGATAACTTCACCACCTTTGTATGGGAGGTGGATCTCTTGATGAATTGGAGAGGAGACAGCTCATAATTAGGCTAGCCAAGGTTTGCCCAATATCAAGTTCAAGCCCTGCATCTCTTCTATGATAATGAACTCGATAGTGGTGGGGAATTGCTCCTCTACTACAAAAGCTATAGTAACAATGCCCCTAACAATGATGCATGACCTGTTGAAGGATTTCAAGGATGCGATTTTTGTTGGCCTAATTTGATCTATGAGGCCTAGCTTATCCACAATGGTGTATGGTATTATGTTTTTTGCTACTCTATCATTGACGTATAGTAATACACATAAGAGCTGTTATGGCCTCACCTGTCTTGGGATTGACCTTGATTGCTTCATCGCAAGATGCTAAGGATGTGGAACTTAATTCCTATGGTCCAAGGAGCAACATTCACTACATGGATGAAGGTCTCATCTACAAGGATGTCCTCCATAACAGGGATGGAGGTCAACATCTATGCTAGTGCTTTGTGGTCGGAAATGAGGTCATGATCAAGTCGTACAAGCTCTATGTTGTATTTTTCTACTTAAGCACTTATTTGACTTGGACTAATGCATCCAAAAAGCCCTTGCCATTAGCCATGTTTTTGTTGGCCTTAACTTCTTTCATGTAGCCTAAGAGACAGATTTCTCATGAAGGTGACTTAGGCTTTGTTTACTTGGCTTGCTTAGGGGCCTCAGTGCTTCCTTGTGATTTTCTCATTATGGCCTATTCAATTTTTTTGGCCATAGGAACTGCAGATATTGGAACTGATTGTGGTAGACCTATCACTCTTTGATTTTGATGCTGGCAACATTGTCTGTAAGACACTTGTTGGGTCTCCTACGTTGCCACCTTGGGGGCTTGCCAATGTTGCTAGTGAGGTTGTCCCTTGGAAAGGAAGGGATCGATGCGTTGGCTACTACTAGGATTCAGATAGGTGAGGGGCTAGCATGTTATGGCACTCTAATGATGAAGGATGATTGAATGATTTTTGTTGATGCAACTTACAAGGGGACCCTAACTATGAAGGGCATTGTGGGTGCTTGAGATGGTGCTCTAATAACAAAAGGGGGCCTCCAACTTGTGGGGTTTGAGGGAACCCTTGCACTACTAGAGGGCACCCAAACCACAAATGGCTACTGCACTAGTTTTGGATCATCATCAATGTTGATAGCATTTATTACATAGCCAACATCATCTATGTTTAGAGGATTGTTGTACATCCTTATGGACTAGTTTTAGGGCCTGACCGAGTTTGTAGTGTCGAGTACCAACTCACCTCTATCAATCATCCTTTGTAGGTCATCTTGCAAGGCTAGGCAAAAGTCTGTGCTATGATCAAGCAACTGGTGGTAATGGCAAAATTGATTAAGCCTAAAATGTCTTGGACTAGGGGCTCATTTGGTTTTGTCGAAGAGAGATTTCTTAGTAGCTTGCAATATCTATCATGGTTTTTTATGAGTATCCTCAAACATTTATTTGTATTGGATGCATTCAGCTTTTAGCAATTGTTCTAGTAGCTCTGAAGGCTCTAGTGGCAACAAGGTATACTTAGAGTGATCCTTACACTCAAAGTTGGACATTAGAAAAATTTGCACTATGGCCACCAAAGATGTAGGCTAGTTGATTACCTTAGCACCATAGTTGGTAGCTTTGTTGTTAGCCAGGGCTTTGGGTTGTTTAGCTATCTACCTCTGGTTGGTTACTTTGGCTTCTTTGACTATAGTGCCACCATTGCATTCTACTTTCCCTTATCTTTATCTCTCCTTGCATGCTAGCTCTTGTAGGCCACATAGGTCAAGTCCTTGCTAGCTTCTATCCTATCTTCTATGCTTTTGGTTTGAGTGAAGGCTTGGCTTATGGATTACAGGCCCATGTAATATATTTTTGATTTTATAAAGTCATTAACTACACCCTTAAAAATGGCTAGGAGATGTGCTTCAGCTATTCGCTCTCATATTTCATTTAGCAAGGCACTCTAGCATTGAATGAACTTTTGCATGGCCTCTAGGTGGCTCTACTTGACTTGCATTATTTAGTCTAAGGTTGTATCTAGCTTCAAGTTGTATTTGAAGCACGTTAGGAATTAGCTCAAGAGGTTCTCTAAAGAGGAGATAGAGCCTCTAGGCAGTGCATGGTACCAATCTAATGCTTTGTCAGTCAGTGACATGGTGAACACACGCATGATGGCATGTGGCCATGCTTGTAATAGCAAGCACTCTAACCTAAACGTGACCATATGTGCATTAGCTCGTAGTTTTGTTTCACCTCCATGTTAGAGCATCCTACAAATAACATTGCTTGAATCTTCACACGTATGAAGTTGTATTGCTCGTTGCTTAGCATAGCGTATTCTAGGTCTTGATCATGTAACCTAAGGGATTGCCTTGGTCCTACCATTACAGGATTCCCAGGGTCATCAATCCTAATCTCCTATTGGATGGACAAGACATTTAGTGTGTTTGAGACTAACATCAAAGGTTGATCTGGGTTCATGGACATAGATTGAGCTACAACAGGGGGACTACAAGGGTTTTTCTTTGCAAAACATTATGGACTATGCTGAAACTAATCCTATCCTAGTTAACACTACTAACTATGCTCACCATGCTGGAGAGTGAAATACGCTAACTATGTTCTCCTTGCCAAAGAGTAGACTATGCTGGCTATGCTAGAGACAACTACTCTTCAACTGAAAGTGATAAGTTTTTAGTAGGCAATAGGAATGAGCGTGATTGGGGTTGCTACGCAAGGTCTTAGAGGGATTAACTATAGGGTCCAATCTACACTGACAGGTTAGTAAACAATGCCTATGCTAGCCTAAGATCTAGCTACTCCAAGTACTCCTACGCACGCAACAAGTCCATAGGGGTGTTATGGTCTATGCTAGCCTAAAGCCAACAACTATGATGTAGAGAGCATGCAAGACGACCACAATGGAGTCTAAAAAACTAGTCTAGCCCTCCTTCTAGCATAAGAAACTATAACAACCAAAAATTTCAATGGCTGGAACTCCAAGGTCCATGGGTGCATAGCCTAACCTCAAATCCATGTGAGGGCCTGCTGGAGGTGGAGGCGAGGTGCCATGAAAAATTTGGCTAATTGAACAGGGACTTATCAAATGCAATGAGGGTGCAACATGGTTAGCTGTGGTGCTAATGCAAGATAGTGCTAAGGGTGAAGGTGGTGTTTACAGTACTTGGGATGTTTGCGATGTTAGTGGGGTCGAGTGTAGTTACAGGAACTAAAGGAGGTAAGTGTAGTAAAGAGTTTTAGTGAGGTGGATGGTGTCAATGCATGAGGATCGCTACTTGAGTGTAGTTCAAGTGTGTCTACCCAATAAAAATGGTGAAAAATGCAAATAAAGTGTGGAAAATGCCAAGAAATAGAGAAAATGGAGTAGAATACCAGCCAAAATGGGGTTGAGTGTAGTTAACACCAAAAGGGAATTTAGAAGGTACATAGTGTATAGCAGGCACAGGTGGGAAACATAGTCACAATCCCTAAGTTGTCCGACCATGAAGACTAGTGTTCTACCAAGGTTTCTATATCTGTTGGGTTGACTACTGTGGTGTACTACTAGATGCAATGTTTTGTTGGTTGTCTGCCACTTCGCTCATTCACTCATTTTCCAACCACTTTTTGAACTTGCCAAGCCAAAAAAGCCCCCCCCCCCCCCCCAACCCCCTAAAAACATTGAGGGCATAGGTATTTATAGGTTTAGGATTAGCAGGAAATGCAGGATGGCTACCACATGGTGGATGGGATAGCTAGGACTACACTCTGTGTAGTTACTATTCATGTGGTGTATTGATAGGGCTGATGGTGTTGTGCTTTGTTGTGCTCTACCGGACTCTACAGGATTGTGAGACTGTGACTATGCTACCAACCACATGTGTGTGCACTAAGAGGACCATGAGGTACCTAAAAAATGATACTTAGAGACTACGCTTTGCAGGACTACACTCTCCATGCTCTCGTGTGGGGTCGAGTGTAGTTACAATTTTGGGGCAAAAATGAGTACAAAAGAGAAGCATTTTGCCGACTACACTTGCTGAAGGTGAGTTGACTACATTTGAGCTGAGCATCGTTGTTGTGCTATGGAGGCTACTGGAGGCTATCCTTGCTCACTATGCTCTTCTAAAAGGTGAATATGCTCTAGGCTGGAGGAGAGCTTAGTCTCATTGCTAGTGAAATCTATGAGGAAATTGGATTTTTTGCAAACTATGCTCTCCCCAAGAGGCTAATTTTGCTCCTAGCTAGGGGTTAAGCATAGTCTCGAAACTTAGCAAAATTTACAAAAATTGGCCTTCTATTGACTACGCTCTCCACAACTACGTTGTCTACGCTCTAGAATGGTGTGCTTGGGGAAGAGCGTAATCTCAACACTTAGGTAAAATTTCAAGATTTTTCCCTCCAACTGACTATGCTCTAGGAGACTATGCCCTCTACACTCTATAGAGGGGTTGAGTGTAGTTCCCATTTTTTGCCAAAATTTATAGTTGGAACACTGTAGTCCAGATTGGGTGGTGTTTCAATGTGGAATTGCTTGGTAATTATAAGGTACAATAGTTATACAAGTGAGTCCTTCCCAAAGTAAACTCCAGCCCTTAATGCCCTTGTATAACCATGTCTAAAAGTATCCTCAAGTAGTTAAGGAGTTGAATGTAATGCATACCTATTTAGCAAGACACACATGTTAGTACCACCAAATTGGAAAATTAACTCTATGTTATACAAAATCATAAGTTATGATTATTCAAATAGTGAGATGAAATGGATTTAGAAGGGATTGCAAAAATCAGGACATGAAGTTTCTTACCATAACCATAATGAATTCTTGTGTTTTATTAATGGTTAAGGTAATCATTAGCCTTTCTATTTAAGATTCAACCGAAGTCTAGACCACATTCTAGTGATATAGCACCATTTCATCTCTTAGAATTACAATCGTAAGAGTATTAATGTTATAAGGAGTATTGTCACTTGGCGTATTGTCAAGGAGAGGAGTTTATTCATGGCACTTTATTTTTATTTTTACATTTCTAAGAGGTTGTCTACCTTTAGGCATGAATAACATGTCTTTCTAGTGGAACCCCCAAAAAAAAATTTTGTGCTCCTTTATTGGTTATTTGTGTCAACCCTTTTAAGGTAGCACTTATTTTACTCTTACTTTCATTTTCCATTAGCTCTACAAGGATATAATACAACCTTATTAACACGATAGAACTTACAATTATAATCCAAAAAGAATCCACAAGTCCCCTTGATGTCACACCCTTTTAGTTCCCCCTTGTTTCTTCACTTTTCTATCCAAGCATAATGATCATAAGTTTATTCTTTATTTGATGATTGAAAGAATATCATTATGGCCATGGTAAGAACCTCCTATTATTGGAATGGATGGATGGATGATGTGGTCTGACTATGAAAATAATTAGTCTCTTATTACTTGATTTCATAGAGAGATTTTCACCTTATTGGGCTACATCTTGCCTTTATTTAAATGTGTTTTATTAATGACCAAAACTTATTTGCAAAGGATTTGAAACAAAGTATAAGAGAAATGTGAAAGATGGTAAACATTATGAAAAAGTATAAAAAATTGAAAAATATTAAAGAATGTGAAAAATTGAAGGAATGAGAAAGATAAAGGAATGTGAAAAATGTAAAAGAATGTGAAAAAATGAAAAGAACTATGAACAAAAAATAGAAAAAATCAATAAGGTACCTATGATTTTAAATGGACACCCCCACGACTATTATGAAGATTAGAGAAATAGAAGATAGAGTAAGTGGAAGACTAGTGAGTAGGTTAGGTAGATTCCTTTGAGTACCCATAGTATGGTTTGACTTGTCAGATATTGACAAAAATAAGCTTATGTGGGCTAGATGGGTGATGAATATGTATGGTCCCTCCCAAAGTGTCTAAAATCTATCCTTTTGGGGCAAATGGCTAGGATTGTAATAGAGGACCTTGTCACGCGATTTCATGGTTACATTTCTTATTCACGAATCATGCCTAAGTTTGGAGTAGTGCTGGTGGACTTCACTACCCATAAGTGCTACTTATCTATTTTCATCTAAAAGATTCAGATTCATTAAACATTCCTTTTATGCTAAACTCAAATCAAGGTCAAGATCACTAGTAGTAGCTAGAGTTTAAAGCTCTACCTAGATTGGAAGTGTCAGCAACTTTCCATCAGCTAACTCATATGGTGTGTACCCAACACCCAACCATATGAGATACAAGTGTTCACACACAATCCCAAGCAAACTCCACAAATAAGGTAATGTGAGCATTTGCAATCATTGTCTTCCCATGTGAGTTAGTAACTTCAGCTTAACCATTTGCTTAGGGATGATATGGTGTTGTTAATTTATAGTTAACCCCAAGTTGTTGCATGAGTTTCTTAAAGGTAGCATCAGTGAAGTGGGTCTTATAATTTGATATTAGCATTCTAGGTACTCAAAATCAATTCACCACATGTTGTTGGAAATACTTGGCAACTATTTTGTTGTACAATGCTTTACTGCTGCTACTTCTGCCCACTTTATGCAATAATCTATAATCACAATAATATATGCTTTCTTGTTTGACATTGGTTGAATGGGCCCCAAAAAATTCAATTCCCCAAATATCAAAAGGCTCCAACAACTGTATCCATTATTGTGGTCCTTCATGTCTAGTTTTAATTCCTCCATCTCTTTGGCAATGTTCATATGATTGGGCAAAAGTATGGGCATCTCTGAGCATAGTAGGCCAAAAGTAGCCTTCCATCAATAACTTAAGTGTTGTTCTACACCTTACATAGTGGCCACCACATGAACCTTCGTGGACATCTTGTAACACTCTTTACTGGTCACGATCAGGTACACCCCATCTACACAAATTTTGTATAGGTTTCCATTTATTTCCATGTATTGTTTAGCTTTGTAAAGGAATTTTTCATGTTGTTTTCTATTCCATTCAACAAGAAGCTATTGTGTGGTGATATATGTCAAGCACTCTATAGTTCATGGTTGTTCTATTGAACTTACAAACTTTACTATTCTAGTGAAGAGGTCCTCATTGGGAAATTAGTCTGATAAGGGTTCTACTTGGTTGTCTGAATCCCATTTCAACCATGATAAATCATTAGCTACAACATTTTGTCCCTTTTTTTATCAATCATTGTAATGTCAAACTCTTGAAGAATCAAGCCATCTTATCACTCTGGAACTAACCATTGGCTTATTCATTAAGAAATTGGATGGCACTATAATTTGTGTGGACATAGATTTGGTAATCAAGCACATAATATTTGAATTTTTCAAGCGCATACACCATGGCCATCAGCTTCTTTTCAATTATGGTGTAGTTTAATTGTGCTCCAATGATGCTCCTGTTGACACAACGTATGTAATATGGTCTCTTTTGATCATTAAGTTATGTCAATACTACACCAAGAACATAGTTAGAGGCATTAGTCATGATATGAAAAGGACTTGACCAATTTGGAGCTTAAAGGATTGGTGTGTAAACTAGCTTCTATTTCAAATTCTCAAACAATTGTTCACATGACTTAGTCCACTGAAAAGATAGATCCTTCTTTGTGAGTTCTACTAGCGATTTGGCTATTTTCAAGAAGTTTTCAATAAATCTTCTATAGTATCTCGTATGGCCCAAAAGGGGTCTTACATCTTTTACTATCTACAACCTTTGAGTGATATTTTGGATGACTCTAATTTTTTCAGGATCTACCTCTATATCCCTTTGAGAGATTTTGTGTTCCAATACTATGCCTTCTTGGATCATAAGATGGCTCTTCTGCCAGTTGAGCTTCAAATTAGTTTCAACACATCTTTTAAGTACTTGCTCTAACTAGTCTAGGGCTAGTTTGAGATATAGCCCGTATGTGAAAAAATCATCCATGAAAACTTCAACACCATTATCTATCTACTTTTGGAAGATGCTTAAAACCAATCTCTAGAAATTTGTTGGTACATAGCACAAACCAAGGGACATCTATCTATACGCAAACATTCCCCATGGGTTGGTGAACATGGTTTTCTCTTGGTCCTCTAGTGCAATGCGGATTTGATTGTATCCCCTATATCCATCCAGAAAACTATAGTACTCATGTCCTAAAATTGTGGCTAGGACTTGATCCACAAATGGTAATGGAAAATGATCCTTAAATGTGGTTGAATTCAACAACTGGAAGTCAATGCAGATGTGTCATTTGCCTCCCTTCTTTGGAACTATTAACAAAGGGCTTACCCATTCACTATCCACAATTGGATAAATGAATTTTTCCTTCAGCAACTTTTCCAATTCTTGTGTGACTACTTCCTTGAGTTTAGGATTAAGTCTTCGTTGAGGTTGGCATTTTGGTTTGACTGCAGGATTAGTGTAGATTCGATGTTGGTAAATTCATGGATCAATTCCTATGATTTCATCATAAGACTACATGAATGTTGTAGGTCATCTATTGAGCACTTTTAGTAGTTTCCCTTTTTGTTCCTTATCTAGGTTGGTGTTGATAATTACTGGTTTCTTGTTATTTAGAAATGTGTATCTAATGTTGCCTATAGGGTTTTCAATTCTAGCAATCCTAGTTCCATTATGTCTAGGATTTCCAAGTGTCCCTAGTCTATTTCTTCCTCTTGATTGTTCTAAAGATAAGAGTGTCTTTTCCTTAGTTTTTTTAGCTTATCTATTTCTGCCATGTAGGTACTGATGATTTCTTCTTTTGGTTCCATGTACTTATCGGATTAGGTTTCTTCACTGGTAATTAGCCATTGGGTGTCATCTTGTTGGGTGTCTACTACATATAGGCAATTTTGCACACAACTTGTTTCTATGCATTGATTACATGCCTAGTCTCTTTTTGTTCAATGGCCCAAAGTCCTTGCACATAATTGCATCCATGATCACTATATGAAATACATGGAACCCTTCATCTATGGATGATTTTGGCTTCATCTTCCTTGGAAATGCCCAAGGATAAATCATGAATTTCAAGCTTAGCATCCACAGTGCTAAGCCAAGATCTTGCCATGATAATTGGTAACTCTTCTATGTTTTTCACCACATGAATTACTAGAAAGTCAACAAGATAGGACAAGCCACTGATGATGATACTCACATCATCCACTATGATTAACTAGTCTACAAGCTCTAAACAAATGTTACTCTTCTTAAGTGGTGGGAGGTTCTAGGCCTGGTACATGTCTTAAGATATTAGATTTACTCTAGACCTAGAATCTAATAGAGCTTTGCATAATTTTTGTCCTGATATTTGGAGATATATCAAGGAACTTCCTGAATTAGTTCTTTTCTGTGAAAGAGCCCCTGCCTTGATCCAATGGGTTACTGTTTGTGTGAGCATGACAGTTGTGATGTTTGAACTTGATGAAGTTGGAAGCTTATTGCATTAGAAAGGACTTGATGTGGATGGGGTAGAGTTAGACATATTCCCCATATGTTAAGCCTTCTTTGGGCTCATTTTGAAGAACAGTCATTTCCTAGGTTAAGACACATAAGTAACCTTTCTCTCATGTGTACTATCTACCCTTGTAGCACTTTTTGGCTAAAGTTTTGATGGTAAGTTCCCTTGCATAACAGGAGGTGGCATTGGTGGCATAGGACAAAAGTGTTATGTAGAAGGTCTAGCTATTGGTGGATGCACGTATAAGTTCGAATCATTCCTTGGCAACATTGATATGTAGTATTCTGCTAAATGGTACTATGGGGTTTGAACAATTTCACAATCAAGAGAGACTCGATGTTGGACATAGTATCCATAAGGATTAGATTATCGATATGGATACTGTTGGCATGACAGTGGCATGGCCCATGATTGCGACTACTACCACTACTAATGGTACTGCTCCTACAGCTAAGGTAAAGCTCCACTAGGATAGTACATTGGTTGAGGTTGTCATCTGTAGTTACCTTAAGGATAAGGTAACCGTTTGGGCATTTTCTTTTTAACAAATCATGGGTTAAGTGCATATGCCCCAAATTCTTGCAAATGTGCCATGACTAGACAACATCCCTTAAGATGTTCATACTGGCACATGGTGCAACCTTCATCATCTGTAGAGCTAATGTCTAAGTACCCAACTACTAAAACAACTTTGCTCTTTTGTCCAAATTCCTTCTTCTTCTTTTTGTCTCTACCTCTGTTGAGTGCTTATTTCACTTTCTCCTCCACAATATTTAGTCCTATTATGCATTATTCATCTATTGAATCCCACATTTTTGCTACATGTGCTACTACATGGGCAACAAATTTTTAAATCAGTAGAGTCTCCTTCCTGATGACCTAGTCCAAGGTTTCTTCCTCTTGGGTATTACACACCCATGCATCTCTTTTTTGGATTAATGAATCCATGTTGTATTCTTTAGTTGATTGCCTATTTCTGAGTTCTCCTTCTTCCTTTGCTAGTTGATTGATGAGTCTTTGAATCTGATGGTTTATTAATTCTAATAGTCTTCCTTAGGCATAAACCCAAGGGTCTTTCTTGTTTTGCTTCTTAACCCATCTATGATGTGCCTTAATTGTTCCTTTGATGAAAATCCTTGGCTTGGGCATCTATGTAACAATGAATAATATCTGCCCAATAATGCATCCAGGGTCTCATGAGTTCCTTGTTTCTAGTTTTGGATTTTCTTTCTTAGATTTGATACTCATGAATATGTCTGATATTTTTCATTAAAAATTTCAAGCATGGTACTCCATCATTTGATAGATTTAGGTTCCAGTGACTTGTACTAGCTTTCTGCTTCCTTCATAAGTGTTGTAGGAAATAGCTTTAATTTCTACTAATCGCTCTCTATGTTTTGAAGGGCACAGGCATCATGGAATGCTTGAAAGTGATGCTAAGGATCAGTGTTGTAAGCTCCTTCAAATCGAGGCATGTTATTCATATCTAGTCATTTGATTTGGTTGTCTCTCACATGCCTGGTTGGTATGTAGACTACTTCTTGAATGTTGATCATGTTACAGGTTGCCATAATGGGTTCATCATCATGATTGGATTCATAGACTTTGTAATAGCAATGACCCCTTTTATCCTCATGCCTCTCTTAATCCTCTCTTCTATCTATATACCTTCTTCTTTCATACTCCTTATCTTTTGAATCAAAATACCTTCAGTATCGATCATGATAACCATGAGCTCTTCTCTTTTCCTTATCAAAGTCTCAGTACTTGTGTTGTCTCCTATCATAGTCCTCTAATGATCGTGATGAAGCAGAGGAGGTAGCAAGAGAACAGTGCCAGTTGGTTCTTCTTTCATGACTCTTGTGAGTTTCCATGTAGGACTTAGCAAGATCCCTTGGCCTAGAGTCCCGCTCGTATCTTAAGTCAGTAGCCTCCTCCTTATGTGTCTCTACCAAAGTAGAGTGACGTTGAGCTTTGACAGGTTCCTCTAGTCTGATGATAGGTGTCTTTGATGGCTCCTCATGGTTTTGATGGAGTTGTTTTGAAATGAACTAATTAGCATCAAGCTCTTCTATGATAACAAATGTGTTGGCTTGCTTCCCTTTGGTATGAACATGTTTGACCTCCATAATAGCATCTATCTTTATGTGCTTCCTTGTAGGTTCATAGGGTCTGGTCATGTGTTGAGGCACATGATGCCCTTCTTGAATCTACTCCAAGTGCATTCCCCTTAGAGCAGTTTATAACATGTTTAGTGCTGCACGTTTGGGAGGCAGGACTATGTTGCCTTGTATGTCTCTCCACCTCATTTTTTTGTCTTGATGAAATATGAAGGTAAATTTTGGATGGTATGGATCAATGTTAGCATAAGTAACACGTGTCTGCATTAGCATTCCCTAATCTTCTTCATCAACAATTCTATCACTACTCCTTCTCATTTCCTTGGCAAGTGATAGTTGATCATTATGTGAAGCCATATTATTGTTTTCTGATGGTTTGTGTTAAGTGTGCTTTATATTAAGGTTGTGAAGATTAGAGTTAAGTTCTAATACAACGAACTTTGGAAAATTAATTACTTAGTATAACATTGACTTATTTGTAGCAACAGCACCAATGATGAGCAGTGGAGTATCCAACACCCAACCATGTGAGATACAAGTGTTTACACGTAATCCTAGTCAAACTTCGCAAGTAAGGTAATGTTGTTACACCGGTAATTGATTATTGTTCATGATCATTGTCTTCCCACGTGAGTTAGTAAAATCAATGCATATGGTTTAACTCACAATGAGGTATATAATATTGATGTTGTATTGGCCATTAGACTCCTAGTAAACATGAAGTGAAAGTAAAGGCTTCTAAATCTAAGTGACATTAAAACAAATCTAACCTAGCCTATGTGAAGAGTAGCTAATCGTGATCTTTCGATCACACCTTGGACTTTGTGCAACTACTACGAGGATTACCAAGTACCTCACTAGCGGGCATACCAAGTGATAGTGCTATTGGGTTACCAAGTAGTTACACTCACGTGTTCGAGATCAATTGTACTCATTCCGCTTAACAACTTTAAAGGTAAATTGCAAGCAATCGTAAACATTAATTATAAAAACAGTAAACTAATTGGAAACAAAAATAAAAACTAAATGTTGCTGCAATGATGTAAAGTAATCTCAATCTTTATTGTTGGTCATGCAATGCATCCAAGTACATCACACTCGAAATAACGATTCCGTTCAATTACAAAACATCACACTACGAGCATACACTACTAAGTACTGAGGTTAAGAAAACAAACTAAAAAAATTCTGCTACTATGCTAACAAATCTACTACGGATCCATGCGCCTAAGTGCTACTTATATAGGCTAGCATGCACCCTGCGATATTGTTTATATGATAACATATGCTGAGATACGATAACGTATCTACGACATCATAAATACAATATCATTGTCACAAAAAAATTGGATTTATCACTCTACCATCCCAAGAAGGAAAAGCATGCTTCTATGAGTCTAAGTAAATATCAATGTGTGAAGACAAAGCCCTATCTCAACTACACTAAATTTATTTTTTGTGATAAAGTCTAGCCAGTGAGTAATTAGCCTCTCCAACAAAGAATATTTAAACCAAAAGCTTTACCAAATATGTAATAACTTGTTTAATTATTGCATATTAGGTAAGCCAAAATCCTTTTTTGAAAATATATGATAGCTATTTTTTCTTAATATGTGAGATATAAGAAGATATCTAATTATTAAGGTCGAAGAAGCTCTCATGGTGAATATGAATACAAATGAGGTGTTAATGTAGTGATACGACTCTTGATTTGGAAGTTCTACTTTTAATTTTAGTGCACAATACTAAATTATAAAGTTCTAATTTAATTATTTTCGTTATTTAATTTGTAATGTCCGAAGGATTATTCTTTTAAGAACCTCAAGTTCAATTTCATAAAGCTGTTCCCAATCACATGGTTTGAACTTCTCCCTATGAACTCCATTCTCCTTGCTGAGAAAAGCTGAGGCATACGACCTTATGCAGCGTGTCAGATGCTCGTCAATTTAGCCCTGGGGACCCTGCTTCTACGTCTTTTTCAGGTTTAAGGGCTCAAATGTTATCATTCACCATATGGGCTATCTACATTAAATTCATATAGCCCTCGGGACTGAAGAATCCCTCCCCATTTCTATGGGCAACAAAGTATGTTTTCAGGTGTTACCATGTGCACATAGAGTCCGAAAACTGTTGCCAGCCACCCAGATTATTGGAATCAAAAGTAGCAAGGGCTAGCTATTTTATAAATAATTCCATGATAAGCATTTACCGGACAGCTCATTTTTAATTTATTTATTCATGATATCGTCCACAGTAGGGACGGTGCTGCTGTACTGCTGTGCAAGAAATGCATGTTATGGCACACTGACAAAAAACATATGGCCATAGTGATATTTGGCACGAACATAACCATGTAGTATTAAAAAGTTCCAGAAGCACAAAACAAATGGAGACGATGTCTTGGCATTTCAACCCAGAAGGGTCAAAGTCTGTTAGCCGTTGCGGTTTGCCACAGACAGTCTATTTCATTTGTAACTCTATGAATATGTCACACGCTGTTTGAGTGACTTGACATTCAAGAATGTTTTATGAGATCCACCCTTATCCAGAATCCAATTGACTTGACCAGATGGTAAAAAAACTGTTAATATTTACAGCACTTTACAAGGAGTCATCCTAATAGGCTGCACAGTGAGAAGCCCAAAGAACCCTTCACCAGAAACTAGCAAATATAATGTGATAACTTCAAAGGGTTCTTGGCCTTCCTCAATGAAGATCCGGCAAGATATAATTTCCTGCGATAAATAAACGGCATGCCTCTTGATCACCCCAAAAAGCCCGAACCAATCTGTCTTTCAATTTATTGCAACGTTCGAATTCTCTCATGGCTATAAGATGAAAGAAGCTTTTATCAATAGACTGACAGCAGCAAACCAAGCTGCTTTTAAGGATCAGGTTCTAGTAGTCCTTTGGGAAAATCCTGCTAATGAATTCTTGAAAGCGTTTGGAGTATTGCTTTGGATCTACTGCTGATATTGATGTAGGATCAAACTGCAGGGACTTGTATGCATGTTCAAGTTTCTTTGACATATCGTACTCCTGTAGAATGTCTATAATTCCAAAGTATAAAACCACGTCATATTCATCAGTAAAGTCCATCTCTGGATGGAATTCACGTTCCTTTCTCGGTCTCTTTGGTCTGGCTCTAGCAGGCATGTTTCCACCAATCCTTACCCAGAGTCTGCATTTCAAGAATATTTATCAGAAAATGAATTGCTTTACAATGTCCATAAAACTCAATCAATATTAGTATGGCCTGAGGTATATACTTGGCTGGTTCTTGAGGACCCTCCAATTCTATTTCATTGGAACTTTCATCATCAAGCATGTAACTACCCCTAGGATGCGAGCCTGCTGAAAATAGCAAGGTATCAAATTAGACAGGATTCAATATCACTGTACAATTAAAGAACAAGTCATTCTGGGTAAGCAACATAGTTTTATGATAAAAAAACGGATTCTATTAATGGTCTTTATCAAGAAACGTCCTTAACAGAACTAAAAAGATTTAAAACTTAAGCAACAGCAAGGTCTTAGTCATTTTTTATATTACATGGTCATCAAAAATTAGTTAATAATTTATCTAAAGAGTTGGCATCTTCTGATATTGTAACTGCTACTATTTATCAACATGGAGAAACCTATAAGCTTGGTTGCCCAGAAGTAATACGACAAAACCTATCTGATGAATCAGAAAGCTTAGATTACAGGATTAAACATTATAATTGTGTCTGGAATAATGGTCACATCTTGCCCACTATTTTAGTTCATATTCGTATCTGTTTGCTGGTATTCACATTGCTACTGGTGTTCCTATCTATTTCTCCGTTCTGTTGTGAAGCAAAGCTTGTGTTGGTACCTCTTCTATATTTTCAGGCTTTCTATGAAACATAATGAATTGTTAAGCAAACAGCTCTCTGCCACAATGCAAAGACTCATTCTCTACTTCAACTTACATTCTGAGTTAACAATAAACTTTCTTCAAATAAATCTGCATGTTCAAAAATCACAGGAAACACCCTAGTGTTGTCCTATCTGCTTCAAGTTGACTGTGTGTCCTGTTCCGTAATCTTGCACGTCATGTTTATATCTGTTTTTTCTTCTCCCATGTGTTTTCTTGACTACACGAGATCAAATAAATGTACTTCCATTGGATTCTTTTGAACATTGAATGCTCTTATTTGCTAAATAAAGACTTTTCCAAGCTTTTGATTATTTAAGTTTGCATAAAAGGCAAATATCTTGCACGTTAATTATACTAAAATAGATATGACAAAGCATTAACTTCTGTCATGATTCAAGACACTTTCCAATCAACAGAATTTTAAAATTTCTTACCAGAAACAGCAGGTAGCAATTCTGGTTGTTGTGACCGGTTATCAGGAAGCCGTGTAGGTGAAAATGTTGCAGAAAGATGAGGTGCACGTAGGTGAACACCAAGTAAAAGGCTATAGTCCATAATTTTCTCTTCCTCCAATAATTTACAGTCTTGTTCAATCTGTCTGCAAGGAAACAATATATTACTAAAGATTAAAATACTTTCTTTTGTAAGGAAAGATGAATCATCATCATCATCCTAGCCTTGTCTAAACAAAATGGGTTTGGCTGTAAGGAAAAATGAATAAAGCTATTATAT
The DNA here is from genome assembly GCA_015680685.1 of Gnetum montanum. NCBI lineage: Eukaryota > Viridiplantae > Streptophyta > Gnetopsida > Gnetales > Gnetaceae > Gnetum > Gnetum montanum. The sequence goes on from MNCI01031885.1 coordinate 1,323,955, forward strand.
ACCTTTAAAAATTATTTTTCCTAAAGTGCCCCTATAAGAGAGAAGCTTAAGAACTGTGTTTTTATTATTATTTTGAAGGAATCACCATTTTTTTAAACATCAAACTATGTTGATTGCTTCATCTTCCACATTTTATAAGAAGAAGATTACTGGACACTAAAGTAAGAACATAGAGCATACTTTATGACTGCTCTGCGCCATGATGGTTCAAGATGAAAGACATAGTCTAAATCCAAATCCTTGAGTGTAGTAGTTTCTCGAATGTTATCTCTTTCTGTTAAACGACCTTGGGATGAACCTTTCAAATCGTAGCGTCTGTGTATTCGCACTTCTGAGCAAAACACGTTGTTCATGGCCACAAATCGCACCTATTCAGTTCCCAAGAACAAGCAATGCAATCATGTCAATGGAAACAAATACGAAATTGACAAGAGATAGAAATTCTAGGTTTAAATGTAAACCTGAGGATTAACAATCCCTATGCTTGCAATGAGGTTAAACTTCACATCATATAAAGAAAAGTCCACCAACAAATTACCTTTTGTCCTCCTGCTGGTTTGATAGCATGTACACCAAAGAACTTAGTGACTAGAGTGTTTCGATAGGTCCGGCAATGCTTATAATAATTGGGTAGCATTCGAAGCAGCATCTGTGAGAAAGTAATTAAGAGCATTCACCAGTCAGATTATTGGTTCATGTTTAAAACAAATATGAAATTAACAGTCTTTTAAAGAACATATGCCAAAACACCATATAGCATGTGTTCAAACCTTAACATCGATTTCTTTTCGCTAATATCTATATTGTATGATAATGCATTTGGGGAAATGAAGTGTGCTTGTAGAACCATGCTGCAGTATACTTCTATCAAAATATGACAGAAGAATAAGCATGTACCTTTACTTCATGCTTTCGCATTGTCTTTATCATGTAACGGTTGTCATTTGACAAATAAAACATGCTACCACTCTTTCCAGGGGATGAAAACTCCCGTAATGCATCATTTCCACATACAGAAAGCATATAATCTGCTGCATCAATTTGAAAAAGTTCTCGAAGATTCCTGGACACATTAAAGTGTTGGCGGTGAAGTTTACTCTTTGGGAAGTATACAAATGTTAAAATTCGATGTTTTAAGACATACGATAGATAAAGTTCTGTAAAGAACGAAGGGATAAAGCTAGACTATAGTTTCATCGTGAAATAAACAGTCTCGAAAGAAGCAAGATCAGTGACCCGAGTTGCCCACATTTATCTGATCTTTATGCCAATAAAAATTATTTTAAGGGAATTTAAGTTGGTAGACAAAAACTTCTCTTCCTGCATGATGAATGCCATGGGAGAAAATGGAAAAATGCATAAATTGGAAGAAACCATAACTAAATTTAATAGAGTTTTGAGCAATCTTAACAAATGATTTGTTGCCGGAAAATGTGCTCCCCATGTAAAAAAGAAATTCGCAGACATGCATAGAATATAAGCTATCCACGTTACTGGGATTGCTATAGGAAGCCTGGTGGTAAGCCTCATTGTCTACGATCTTACTTATTCATTTCTCATATTCAGCTGAGTTCAGGCATAGTATGGGTGTAACTTCTTAATGAAATACCTTTGAAAGCAGCAACAAACCTGAAAACCAGAGGGCAGTAATCTTTCCATTTAAATTCAATCGACTGGTGGGGAGGAGTTGATGCTGAACCCTCTGGAGGGAATCTCATCCAAATCCTTGCTTTTGGACCAAAGTCAGCAGATACAATATCCCGTTTGGGTTCTGGAGTGATTCTTCCAACAGTGTATCTACAGACAAAACCAGCAATAACAGTCCTACATTTCAAAAGGGGAGAAAAGCAAAGCTAATAACAAAATAAACACGAAAGCGATATTTCGTCACTGATAATATGTTCCAGTGATTAAGGCAAACGAGTTTGAATAAGCTAAACTTGGGAGACAAGGAGGGAATTGCAAATGTTTGAATCTTCTGAGAATCCAGCGTGGACGTAAAGTCTTAGCAAATGAATCGATTAAATGAGAACCCAACATGAACGAATCAGATGTGATAACAAATTGCATCGATTGACTTACAATCCAGTATATTAGAATCAGATGTTATAGCAAATTGCACCGACCGACCGAGAACCCAATACGTTTGAAACTTTGAATTCGATATTGTAACAAAATCTCCAGAAGTATCATGACAACTGCAAAATTGGTTTAGGATTTCCATTACCGTGATGAGATCAAGAATTGTCCTTGGATTTATCGTTGCATGGGACGAATTTGGGGTGCCAAACTGCCGAATTTCAACATTGAAGCAAATTATTATAAGTAGAATGCTATCAACATTAATTTGACCATCCCTAAACCTTAATGCGAGGTTCACACCCTTATGGAAGTTGTAAGCATTGATCTAATGATCGCCAACATCGCGGGGACAACATAGGCCTTTTCTTACTTCTTAGACTTTTTAACCTGTTTCTTAGGCTTTTTAACCTGCGATGGATTTCATGGACTATAGGCTGTTTCTATTGATTTTCTAAAACAAATTTGATTCTGATGTCAACCAGTTCCAAGGAAGGAAAATTCAACTACTTTCTCCATTGAATCATCTTCGGTGGTACTACCGAGTTCCTCACCCATCTCACCCGTCCCACAATCTCTCACCATCGCAAGCTTTAATCCGTTTGTACGAAGATGGTTGAATGGACCAAATTGATGTGATTTCACGATTGATTGAAGGTCATTCAATTCGCTCTAAGAAAATAGATAGACTAAATCGAACCATGACATGGATTTGCATTTTCGCGAAAATGATAGGAAAGAAAAACAGCGCAAAACTACTTGGTGGAAGGCACCACTCCCCATTAATCAATTCTGCTTACAGACAGCATAGCAGGAGAGGAGAGAAGGGGTAACGAAAAAGAACCTGATTCCGAGCTGCAAGTTCAGCATAAGATCATAATTCCTGTGGCCCTTGAAGATGACCTCGCCCTGGCGCCGAGTCTCCTTAAGAGGCCGCCTAGGCTTATTCCTAGGCGCCCGCGGCGGGAAATTCTCCTTGATCACCTCACTCACGAGCACGCCCTGCGAGTACTCCCTCTCGGAAACCAGGAAAGGCGCATCATCGGCCTCGCAGACGCTGCTGCCGTCCTCGGACTCCTCGAACTCGGTCATGTACGAACTATCCAAGGAGTCCTCGGTGGAGCACTTCTCGGTGTCGAACGAATTGACGCGCCGGGGGATGCGGTCGGTGAACGATTTGGACGAGGCGGCATCGAAGGAGCCGCACGAGTACTCGTGCTCCGAAGCGGACGCAACGGAGGCCTCGCGGCGGAGCCGGCGCGAGGACCCAAAACTATCGCCGGCATCATCCTGCGATCGGTGGTACTGATTACAGTGTTGCTGCTGCTGCTGCTGCTGAGATTGGATATCCCGAATTGGGGATCTGGAGGGGGAGGAGGCGGAGGAGGAAGAGACGAGTTTGTTGGGGTAGAAAAGGCCCTTGCCGTGCTTGAGTCCGCAGTACCAGGAACCGACGTAGAGGCTGCCGTGTTGAGCCCAGCGGTAGAGGCCGTGGCCGTGAGGGAGGCCGTCGTGCCATTGTCCGTCGTACTTGTCTCCATTGGACCAGCGCATGATTCCTTTGCCGGACATGCGTCCGCGGCGCCAGTGTCCGAAATACTCGTTGCCGTTGGCGGACCAGGCGTACCGGCCTTCGCCTTCGGGGAGTCCGTGGCGCCAGTGGCCCTCGTAGATGTCGCCGTTGGCGTAGCTCTTGCGGCCGATGCCGTGCATGTGGTTGCAGGACCATTGGCCTTTGAAGGTGGCGCCGTCGATGCCGGTGTAGGTGCCGTAGCCGTGCAGGCATCCGCCCATGAATTCGCCCTCGTACGTTGCGCCCGAGGGCCACGAGAGCTTGCCCACGCCCATCTTCTTGCCCTTGGACCAGGTGCCCTCGTACATGCACCCGTCGCTCCACAGGTACTTGCCCCGCCCCTCCGGCAGAGGGCTCATCATCCCCGACGCCATCAGTGAGCCGATGTACAGATCTCCGTTGGGTAGCACCTTCTCGATTTCCGAACGATCGTCCATGAGCCGCACCAGCAGCCGCACACTAATTTCAACGTTTTTCTAGTAATAGTACTGTGCTATCTGCGTCTATCCCTCCCCAGCGCAGACGCAGACGCAGACGCAGACGCAACAGCACAGGAGGAGGAGGAGGAGGAGGTAGCGTATGATGATGGTGATGATGATGATCGTTCCTCATTTGTCTGCAGCCGTTTCTCGCCCTGCTGCCGCTGCTCCGCGGCCATGGCGGAGCCCGTCCGCCATTCTCGTGCGGATTTGGACGGTGTCTGCCCCGATTTGAGTCGCGCCCCCGCGATTTTTCGGGGCCGCTCTGATTCGCCCGAGATCCGGGCGCCCGCAGCAGCTGCTCCAGCTCTGCCGTGGCCATGGCTGTCCTGTCGATTTCTGGATTTAAGGCAGGGCCTGCCATTATAAGTGGGCAATGCGATGGAGAAGTCTGCTTTTCCGACTGCCTGGCCTGGCCTGCTCTGGTCTAATCTGGCCCTGGCCCTGCCTTGCCCTGTTCTAGTACGTGGAAGTGGATCCTTTTGCTGGCTTCGCTTCGTTGGCTCTACAGTTGGGATTCGAATCTGCGCGCCAGAAACAGAAAATGCGAAATGATCGTCCTCGTCCTCGTCGTGTCTTAACCAAGATGTTGGAGGGAAATTTTTAAAATTGAGGTCCAGCACGACATTCTCTCCTGCCTGCTCTTGCCTCAGCATGAGGGCAGACAGAAGCAGCAGCACGGCAACGTTGAACTGCAATGATGATGTGGCAGTTCACGCTACATTGCTGGCATGACTTCATTGGATACGTGCGCTGAGATGGCAATATCATCAGCCAACTCTCCATGTGTTGGAGTGCTTCCAACGTTCCCATCACGACAAGTGGCATCTTTCTTCGTTAATTACCATGGTAACACGTTGTCGGTAGTTGATCTGACAGTTTGGTAACTCAAAGGGCTCCATGCTGACGTCCAAGCACCTCACCATTTCCAGACAATGATTCTTAATAAATGATATTTTAAAGTACATACCTTAGCATCTGTCCGATGAGATTATATTATAAACTGCTTGCTTTAAACGTGCCTGGTAGGCAAAAGCCTCGTCCCAGCGATTCCATGCATATACAGAAATTGACGCCCGCAGTGCCTGTTTTAAAGATTTTGCCGGTAAAATACATGATGTCCATATCATTATGATTGTTTTTCCCTGTGATTTTTAGCCTTGTTTAACTTTTACCATTTATGTATGACCGGGATGTTTTATCGTGAACATCGTGGTTATTCAAAAGTGAACAGATTGTTCTAGCTGAAACAATGTTAATTATACATCATAGTTAATCGTAACAGAGATATGTCCGTACGGTAATTGTTCAAAATCTAGTTTCTAACCTTAGTGATATGGGTCTTGGCTTAGTAAGCCCAAGTCAGAGGTTCAATTCTACTAGGTAGCACTAAGTTATAAATTTCTATAAATCTTGAGGTGTACATATGTTTCAATTATTTCAGGTTCCAACACCCCAAAATCTAGTATCTACCCTAAGCATACTTGGGAAAAAATGTCTACTATATCTAAATGACGGGGAAATAGATTACAACAACTTAATAGGGTTAATAAGACTAATAATTTACAGCTCAATCTATAAAAAATCAACTAAATATTAAATAACTAAACAAAACATGAAATCTTAGAATATTATTCATATTAAGTATCAAAATTTGGTGTCAATTTACAAATGATCAACACAATGCTCATGTAAAAATGATCCTATATCGAGGGCACACTACAACATTAAATCATCGCCTACCTCAACAATTAGAGAAAACAAGAGTAGTACCCAACATGAATGACTTGAATGTCAAAATGTCGATTCAATTGATTATGTTGATACATTTGCATCAACATATGCCTTACTTTGTCAATGCATTAGTGTTGACACAAGCTTAACAAATCCCTATATAAATGCACACATCCATTGCATTTATGGCACCATACAATTAGTAATGTAACCAAACTTTATCTTGTTGTTTTTCTATAGAAGTTAGACTTTGTCATTGAGTGCCTATAGCATGAATTAAGTGGATTGAATGAAATTTTATTCGAGTGATGATGTACTTGTTCATGGCAAGTGATGATGTACTTGTTCATGGCAACAATAAAATCAAGATTTGTTTCCTTCATTGCAGCACTTGGCTTAGTTTTATAATTTTCTTAATTGCAATTTACTAAGTGTTATTTGATTTTATACATATAGTTAATCAATTTACTTTTATTACACTTAATTAAATCACATGAGTACAACTAACTTCGAGCATAAAAACATTACTATTTGATAATCCTAGCAATGTACCACTTGGTACACCCATCAACAAACACTTAGTAGTATCAACATTGATATATGTTTAGGATGTGCATGGCAAGTTAAGTACAAATACTTCATGCCTATGCTAAACTAGATCCATTTCTTGCATTTAGATTAAATAGTTTAGGCATTTAACATTTTAATAATAATATTTTTATCATGTGCCTCAATCATACTTAACCATATGAATTAAGCTCACACAAGTTTTGGGAAGATAGTGATTGACAATCTAACATCTAACTATCTAAGGCATTTAAACTAATCTCAATCTACAAAATTTGACAAAATTACGCTCAAATGCTTGTGATTTGTATGGTTGAGTGTAGGTCTACTCTACCACTCATCAAATAAAAACAATATTTTAGTTAGTTTTGATATTGTTTATTCATATATTATGGTTTCTTTAAATAAAGTAATCGATGTGATTTATAAGTTGAATTTAAATAGCAATGTATGCTCTCTTATTAAGCCTTGATACGAAACTAACTATTTCAAATATAATAATGAATTTTATGAATAAACAAATGGTCTTGCTATTAGTCCACCTTTGTCTACTTTGATTGCTAATTTATACATACAAATTTTTGAACAATTTGCTATTAATTTTTTTCCTCTAAAACCAAAACATTAGGTAAAATATGTAGATGATACCCATATTTATTGGCCTCATGGTTTAGAAAATATCTAATATTTTTATAAACATCTTAATCAAATAAATTCCAACATCCAATTTACTATGTTAACATAGTAAGAAGGAAAGACTCTAACAATAAATTTAGAATATCTTGTAAAATCAATATTTAGATGGTCTATCTAATTACCTCTTTAGTCAAAAACTATCTACCTTATGCCCCTCAATGATCAAAGCTCTCAACATTTGTAATATAACTTCTTTTCATAAAGAGGCTAATCATTTGAACATTATCTTTAAACTTAATAACCTTGATACAAAGACTATTATTAAAGCTTGGATAAAATCAATTTATTCTTGGCTAAATAAAATAGATGTTTTGTAACACCAATATTAATTATATGTAAAATATCCTATAAATAACTAATAGAGGTGCTACGAAACCCCAACGATCTAGATTTAACCTTGATTTACTAACTCAAAAGAAAGTAATGAAATAGATAAAATTTATTAATTAAGAACATAAATAAAGTAGATCAATATAGTGTAGCAAAATTTTATAATACTCACATGTATAATTAAATAAAATTTATTTAGAGAAAATTTGAAATTTACATAGTTACAAAAGGGATCATGTTTAAAAATTGCACAAGTTGCATCATAAAATAGTGTATGAAACAAGGATCCCAATGATACTTATTTTTCCTTAATCAGACATCTAGAAATAAAGTTATTTGCATTTTAAATTTACTAAATTAAATAATAAAATATTAATATATAATAAATAATATTAAAATTTTCCTTAATATATAGCAGGCGCTAAAATGAAAAATGTCCCTTGCAATCTCATGATCCAAATGGCATAAATGATAAATTCATATCTATCATACTTTATTATTTATTCACAAAAATAGGTACATAGCTCAAATATCCAAGAAGTGTACAAGATTTCTATTTTACAAAAATATAAAATATACAAAAATTATTTTTCAAGTTGAGATGGTCCATCTTATATAGAATTGGTCTATCTTTCATCCCATGTCCCTCTTCCAATGTTTCCATAGCTAATTTGGACTCTTTACATTGAAATGTAGGAGTTAGAACCCCTCAAATAAGAAAGGTTATTATATTTCCCTCTTCATGAAGCCTAAAGGTTATGGGCCAAAAGTCTTAAGTTATGGGCTAGGTGAAGGTTTTTAATTAAATATTCAAAATGTTTCAAAGTACAAAAATGCCACAAATTTTCCATAAATCCAAATAAAATTTGAAAATCCAAAGAATACATATTTCAATTATTTGATGTTAAAAGATATCATGACTTGTTCAACAAAAACTCAAAGAACATATTTAGGAATCTCCAGAGGCTAGGTCTTAGTTATCCTCATTGCCAAAGGGACTCACCAACAAGTCTTGGAATAACTTCACTACTCTCATTGGATTAGCCTTGTGACCCCAAACAAGTCAATCATGGCCAGATCTTAGTAATAGCCATGGACCTTTTGGTGTGCTTAAAACGTTAAGTAAAATGGAAACAAAAGTTGTTTGCATGGTTGTATGGTTATTGTGTTTGTAGGACTCCATACACGGGAAACCAAGATGAGCTAAAGAGGATAAGGAATGAACTATCCTAGAGCTTAAAGGAGGAGGTCATCCACATGTCTTCAAACAAATAATCAAAGAATGTGGATAAGAACTTGATGAGTGGCGAGGTACCCCTACACTCAACCATACGAATATGAGCGTGCACGCGCGATCCGGTGGAACTCCGTAGACTAAATGCCTTAACACCACAAGAAACACTTTGGGTTAATCGTTCGTTGTCTGCCCAGGCTTGCTTGTAAGTGTCACGGGGTATGGTTAAGCAATTCTGAGGTTTGTGCTTTTTTTGGTATTTTTCGGTTTATCTTTTATGCTATCAGGGAAAAGGGTTGAGAAACTAACTAACTCTAACTAATGTCCTAAGTCTAAATTAACTAGCGTCAGCATCCGTTCCCACTTACCGGACACACCCTGAACTATGCAACTGTGGCTTACCAAACGCTAATCGTTACTGGGATCACCACACGTAACGCAAGTGCTCGAAGTGGTCGTACTGAGGCACCTATTTAGCTTAAGTGTGATAAGCAGCCGATTCCTTAGCTAGCCGTACACACCCGTGGGTGCTCGTAACTAAGTTGTACTTATCACACGTTCTAGCCTAGCGATGAGCAGCCGATTCCTTGATTAGCCGTACACGTCCGTAGACGCTCGTAATCAAGTCGTACTTGTGCGCACTAGGAAAGAAGTAAATAAATAACAATAAAACCACGTGCTGCAAGGTTTATCCAATCAAGTTCGTCTTTATTGCCGTGCACAACTTGGGTTCAGGTTACAAGCTGCTCGAATAAAGAGCCGTTCACTCTAGGACTCCTACTGCGGGCACATGGGGAAAAATTCTAACTCTGGAGTGATCAATCTACCAGAGTTTTGCTACTTCTAGCTAGGATTGGGAAATGAGGGAAGTGTCGCCTCTTATTTATAGATATGGCGGCGGACCGCGATATCGCGTACACGATATCGCAGGGAAAGACGCGATATCGCGGCACAGTGCATGTCGCGTCTCATCA
>MNCI01031885.1:1339206-1351414 GCA_015680685.1 Gnetum montanum
CAAGTTCGTCTTTATTGCCATACACAACTTGGGTTCAGGTTACAAGCTGCTCGAATAAAGAGCCATTCACTCTAGGACTCCTACTGCGGGCACATGGGGAAAAATTCTAACTCTGGAGTGATCAATCTGCCAGAGCTTCGCTACTTCTAGCCAGGATTGGGAAATGAGGGAAGTGCCACCTCTTATTTATAGATATGGCAGCGGACCGCGATATCGCGTATGCGATATCGCAGGGAAAGACGCGATATCGCATGGGATGCGATATCGCGTACGCGATATCGCGGCACAGTGCATGTCGCGTCTCATCAGAACTTAATATTGTACAAGCAAAGTGGACATCATTAAAGCATACAAAAGATCAAGGTTGTGGACAAGGAATGATGCATTCATCATGCAAGGAAAAGTGAAGAAAGATGTCTTTGGAAAGCAGCAGATGTCTTGGTAGATTTCGAGTGAACTCAAACAAAGACGTCTTCAGAAATAGCAAGACATCTTAAGAAACAACAAGACTTCTTTCTTAGATGAAGACGTCTTTATAGATTGCAGGTTGATGAGCAACAAGGTACCCCTACACCCAACCATATGAATCACTAAGGCGTTCACACGTGATTTGGTTGAATTCCATGGACCTATAGTTCTCTAGTGCACTAGTTCCTCTAGGAAGTGAAATGGGCATTGAGAACATTCATTGTCTTCCCAAACACACTTGCAAAGCTCAAGGGTATGGTTTAAGTGTAACTGAGGTACATGATTTTTCTCATTTTATGTTTTATAAGTTTAATCATCTACAACAAGAATGAAAGGTAAAGTAATTTAAGATCTAATTCATTCACTGCCTAGCTATCCTAACATAAGTACTCATTCCACTTTCCTAGGCACACTTGAACACATATAGCGTTGCTAGGCTACCAAACATTAAGCGTTTCTAGGTTACTAAGCACTATATGTATGCTTGAAGTAGTTGTGCTTGTGTTCACTAACAACTGAAAATTAAGTGCTTAATTGAAGTGCATTAAAGCAAAGTGCATGAATATTAAATACATCAAGGAAACATTAATTTATTCTCAATGCTACAAGGATGATCAAAAGGGTTCTTTTTATTCCCATCACACTACTACACTTAGGTACATTAGTGTTCGAACAAAGATCCATACGCACTTAGACTCTTATTGCAGGCACTCAAAAAATATTCTAACTTTGGAAAAAACAAATTGCAAGAGCTTTGCTAACTATGACAAAAACTGATATGAAAATCATGAGCCCAAGTGCTATATTTATAGGCCATTGTATATCCTATGATATCGAATATTCGACATCACATCCTAGGCTCTGACATCGGATACCCAATGTTGAGGCTCTAATAGCAGGTACCCGATATCAGAGCATGCAAAAACATGATTCATCATAGGTCAAGTCTAAAAAGACATCTTTCATAGGACAAAGACATCTTCCAAAGTAGAGACTTCAGAAAGATGCCTTTCAGGAAACAAAGACATCTTTTCAAAATTCAAGGAAAATCCAGAGAGACATCGCAGACATGGGAAAGATGTCTCCCATGATTGTTAGTGATCATTAGGTAGCCATTGCATGAGTTTCGAGAAGGACTTAGCAACATGATATCTATAAGAAGACTTGATGTGCATTGGGAAAAGTGTAAGCCTTGTTGTATTCATTGTACACTCATTTGTAATCATTGAATTCTCTGTTGCTCCTCATTATTTTATCATTTTGGCATTGTAAAGTGTGTTGTACCTAATTGTACAAGGATTAATAAACTAAGTTGCAATTCTCCTTTGTAATTCTTATTCTTATTTCCCTCCGAGGTTAATGTGCTTAAGCTTGTCAAGATTTTGAGGGATTAAGTTGTTGGTGCTGCGATACAACACTTTGGTGCAAAGGTCAAGATTGTAAAGGTTGTGGAAGCCTTAAAACCACATTTGCAAGCTTGACAATACCTTGTAAGGTTAAGTGATTGGTGCTAGAATACAACACTCCATAGTGGGGCTTGAGGATGGTATAGGGTGTGGTCCCTTCAACCAAATTTTAAGAGCAACAAAGTCTAAAGGTATGCTTGTGATCTACCCTCTGAGTGTGGAGTACTCGAGTTGGGGAACTACGTAAATTCATGTGTGCACTTTGTTTTATAAAGGTTCAATTTGGGGAACTTGTTCATCTCCGCCTTATAAGTTCAACGATCCAAAAGTGGTATCGGAGCTTAGTATTCTTTGTTTCATCATCAACTTCAAGAGTGAAGAATGGAGGGACATCTTACATAAAGCCACCAATCTTCGATGGATTCGACTTCGCCTATTAGAAAGCCAAAATGCAAGGGTTCTTTGAATCCATGGAGTTTGAAGTATAAAAATCAATCTTGGAAGGCTATGCTCCACTCATCAATGGCACCATCGGCATCATCAAGCCTCACAAAAAATTGTCTCAAGAGAAAAAGGATAAGTTCATGTTTGATTCAAAAGCAAAAAAATGTTTATATTATGCATTAAATAAATCTGAATTCAATAGGGTAGCAGGATGTAAAACAACCAAAGAAATTTGACAAACTTTAGAAGCTACTTATGAAGGAACCTCTATTGTTAAGTAATCGAAATTGTTAGTTCTACAAAGTGAACATGATAAATTCAAAATGAGAGAGGGTGAGAAAATCAATGTTTATTTTTCTAGAGCTAATGATCTTGTTGTAGCCATTAGAGGAATAGGGAAAGCCTTGCTTGAAAGCAACATCATCATCAAAATGATTAGAACTCTACAATCGAAGTTTAGGCCTAAGGTCACAGCCATGGAGGAAATCAGATATTTCTCAACTCTAAGATTTGAGGAACTTCAAAGCACTCTCATTGCTTATGAAATGAATCTCATAAGCAAAGGAGTGATTCTAGAAAAACCTATTGCTCTAAAGATTACCTCCAAGGAGAAGGAGGTTAATGAGCATGATGAGGACAACGAAGATGAGATTAATCTTCTCTCAAGGAGACTACAATGATTACTTTCAAGAAGAAATAAAGGGACATCTCAACAACAACAAAGACTAAATTTCTTCAAAGGTATAAAAAAGGTAGAAATTTTTTAAAAATTTCTAATTTAGATTTTTCTTCCATAAAGTGTTGGATTTGTAGAGGAAGAGGCCATATGGCCTTCAAATGTCCTACTACTCCAAACACTAGCAAAGTGTAGCCAAAGAATAGATCTAATGATGAGGAATTAAAAAAGACCAACTTTTATACAAGTTGGGATGATGGTGAGCAAAGTGAAGAAGAAGCATGCAATTCTCCTAAAGATTCTCATCTCATCTACATGGCACTTACTGATGAATCCTTCTCACATATGGCAAAACAACATGGTAAGTGTGATGAGAGGTATAGTAAATTTAAAGAAGAAAATTTTCTCTTACATCATTTGATTAGAAAGGCAAAGAAACTAGTGCTTTCTAAGTTAAATGCTATTCATGTTGAAATGAAAGAAGAGATCTCAGACATAAAAGCTAAGACTTAACCACTAACCTCTTATAATAAGGTTTGCATCCAGATTCAAGATGAGGAGTTTCTCAAAAATTAGGTAAAGAATTTAGAGGATGCAACACATGAAAATGCAAGTTCAAGCCCAAGCATAGGAAGGTTTGATAATTCTGATCATAAGGATAATACTACTTTTATATGTAAAAATTGTGGTTATATGGAAACTCTTAACCATGATGATCAAAATAAGATTAATGCTTGGTCTTGTCAAAAGGGCTTTGGTAAGGAAATTGTGCAAGTACTAATAAGTGAGAATGAAGAGAAGTGGAGTTTTGAAAATAATGCAAAAATTGATTCAAAGTTCTATCACAAGGAAAATGAACAAATAGAAACATCACACACATGAGCTAATGAAAGATAACCTAAGGATGAGGAGGTACTTCATGATAAGGAACCTCATCTCAAACTGCATAAATCTTCCTCAATTTATCGACAAGCAAGGTAAGTTAAGGTAAGTCTCTATTTCTTTGCTTTCTAGTTAATAAGGATAGTGTATGAGAAGTCCTAAATCATCCATTTCTTAGATAAAAAATGTGGAATAAGCGTCTAGAGCATTTCCCCTCTCATTCATTCATGATATTAATATAATTTGTTTTGTGAAGATTTATAATAGATCTAGTAATTATTTCCCTTGGATCTTTATTTTTTGATTTCTTGTCTTACTATTTAGTCTTGCTTAATATGAAATTCCTATAATGATTCTATGCTCTTAATCTTTGGGATGATTTTTCCATTTTAAGATAAGACAAACGTTTGAAATACTATCGATATTGCTGGTTGAAGATCTAGATCTTCACAAATTAAGCTTAATGTTGATCTACAGTTATAGTGTGTTTGTGATTTTGCACATTGATCTTGAAAGCCCAAGATAAGTAGCACATATGTAGGAGGACCCTACATCTCAATCATATTGGGGGCCATCAATGTAGGGGAAGTCCATGGAGACTTCAGCCAAAATGCACAATGAGAAAGAACAGAACTTCAAGAGGTATTTATTGGGATGGCAAAGTCTTGAATGGTTGTGTATTAGGACTTTAAATGGTACTTAATGATATATAAATACTTAGTTCCTTATCAACATCTATTATTTCTAAATGATTATGGTTGTTGTATTGACTTGTACTAAAATCAAAACATGCATGAATTTCATATTCTTTTGATAAATTCTTTAGGTTGAATCTAGAATTACATGATACTATCTATTAGATTACTTTTCTTTTATCTTTGATCTTTAGTATCAATCTCTGTTGGTCCTCATGGATTTTGAATTGACAGCCCACCTATGTAATGTTCAATCATAAGCTTAAGCATGGAGTATTTATTTTTATATAGCAAGTAGTTAATATTATGAGTAAGGCCATGATCATTTTTGGATGTTTGTGCTTTTGATTAAGTTATCCATTGAATAATTTACTTTGAGATGCAGATTTTGGGAATTTGGCATGGCTAGTTTCAAGTTGTAGATTATTATATGCTCATTTACCAAGATAAAGGTCCATACTAATTACTTATTTTGAAGACAGATTACTTGCTCATCAACATTGACACTTCACTTCAAGCTTAAATATTGGTTGAAAATCTTGGATCAATTCTTGCTATATGTGTGGCAACACTTGTAATATTCTTGCTTTCCTATTTGTGTGGTACTTGATGAAACACCTATTTCTATATGCTCTATCTTTGATATTTTGTATTAATTAACTATTTTTACATGATCATATTTATATTAGGATAGAATTTTAGGAAGTGTATGAATGTATATTTATCAGCATGTTTTATTTTTTATCAATGGTTTGGGATGTTGCATTTCCTTGAACAAACATTGAAGTATGCATGTCTCACTCATAGCTTTGACTTTTAAAATTGAATGTTAATGGTTCTTATTGAATTAATTGCAACTCCTTGTTTTGACCTCAAAAGAGTAGTTCTCAATTTTCACAATCACGTCTTAAGTGGAGGATGTAGTACATTCCTCACTACATTTTGAGCAATAACATGATTACTCTATGGGAATGTATTCATCTGACATCAATGGTTTTCCATTGTAAGTTGCATGACTATATTTACCTCATCATGAAGATATGCCCATTTGCTAATATTATATAAAAATGAAGATTCTCTGAATTCCAAGCACCTTGCACTACTAAGGACTTATTATTTTAGAGACAAGTTGCTTAAGCCTTTGCTTCAACTTCAAGATTGAATTTCACTTGAAAGGTTTATTCTGCTCTTGCAAAATTTGGAGCACCTATTCATGGACCTAATAAATACATACTCCTTGTATCTTTTTAGGATTATGAGTGATGAGTGGCGAGATACCCCTACACTCAACCATATGAATACGAGCGTAGCACGCGTGATCCGGTCGAACTCCACAGACTAAGTGCCTACACGCCCATGGAACACTTAGGGTTAATCATTCAATGTCTTCCCAGACTTACTTGTTGTTGTCACGGTGTATGGTTAAGTAAGTCCAAGGTATATGATTTTTATAGTTTTTATGTTTTATGTCTCCTATGCTAACAAGGTGAAGGGTTGAGAAACTAATTACTAACTCTAACTAATGAACTAAGTCTAAATTACCTAGCATCAGCATCCGTTCTCACTTACCGTACACACCCTGAACCGATGCAACCATGGTTACCAAATGTTAATCGTTGCTGGGATCACCACGCGTAACGCACGTGCTCGAAGTGGTCGTACTGAGGCACTTAACTAGGAGAGAAGGGTTGAGAAAGATTTAATTCCTAATAAAGCATGTAAATAACAAATAATAAATAACAATAAATAAAATCCTAATTAGCCTATTCCATGCACTGCAAGGTTTATCCAAGAAGCTCGTCTTTATAGCTGTACACAAACTTGTGTTCAAGTACAATGTTTGCTCGAATAAAGATCCATTCACTTTAGGACTCCTACTGCGGGCACATGGAAAATATTCTATCTCTGGAGTGATCAATCTGCCAGAGTTTCCCTACTGTCTAGCCTAGGATGAGGAAACAAGGGAGAGCCGCCTCTTATTTATAGATATGACGACGCACCACGATATTGCGTACGCGATATCATGTACGCGATATTGCGATGACCGCAATATCGCGGCCCATGCGATATCGCGTCCCATCATACCCCCATGACTAAATGAAAACTCATCCTCGAGTTCTTTACAATAATAGCGGGAAGCTATGGGATTATTGACTCAATGGAAACTAATGGGATGACATGTGAACAAATCATCATTACAAGACACAACAAACTGGTGTTCATGACAACAAGGGTGAACACCTTATTACATTAACATCAGGCCTCATTTGGCAGCTGAGAAAGAGAGAAGAGAAAATAAGTTTTGCTATTGCCAATGCCAAGATTGCGCCTTTCGTTGTCCATCCGTAAGCGCACCATTGATCTTGCTCCTTGCATAGCTGCTTCAGCATCACTCCATTCCAAGTGGTCCTTCCAGATCCCCTCCATTGTTGTATGATTGTTATCTGCACACACAACACAATCTTATATTAGCAAGGGTAGATGAATTTTAATGTAGTTGATACCTTGCTACGGTGAAAGGTCCATTGGCTGGGTTGTGGTATGGCTGATACAGATCTAGAGATATAATAATGATGACTACCGAAGGTGTAGGGGTTAGGAAAAAATCAAAAAAATCGGGGCTAGGAGAAAATCGAAAAAATTGGACCCTGTACCCCCATGACTAATCGCAAACCTCCGGTAGCATTAGAATGGAGAAAGAAAAGGAATAAGAAAGATAGATAAAAAGGGACAACTATGACATCGATGAAATGGATGTCAAGATGAAAATGAACAAAATAAAATAGATTGCAAAAATGTTAAAGGAAATAATTTAACTGGTGCACCAAATAGGAATGTCAGTGGGTCCTCCCCAAAGCAGGATCATGCCATTAATGCCTTGACAAACCCTCATTTAAAGAGTCCGTAGGCTCTGGGAATGTCCTTTGGAACAAGAGTTAAAGACTTAATTGTAAGAGTTTACTAAAAATAAAATGATGTATCTACCAAAATATACACTAACGATACAACTGGCAATGAGGTGAACAATGGAGAGAAGGATGGAGAGAAGAGAATGGAATGGAATTCCAAGAACAAGGTGGTGTACAACCCCTTGTGTGTGGCATGATTAATGTGACTTGGAAAATATCATTCCAACTCTGGCCTCAAACAATTCACATCCAGTGACTTCGCATCAATGCATTTGGCCAATCCACCCTCTTGAATAACAAGAATGCATCTCCAAAGAGCCACCACCATTCCGACGAAACAAATGAGGAGAGAATGGGAAGCGAGAAGGGCCTTAGTTAGAGGGAACATTTTTTGGTTCCATAACCAATGCTTGTAGCCCAAGAGATTATTTTTTCTAAGGGGTGTGCTTTGAATTCTCACTTTTTCTTTTCTTTTCTTTTCTTTATTGTTGTTTTTTTAAAATTTTTTTATGCATGAGAACCACACCATGCAAAGACTTCTTATTTTTATTGACTCAACTTTCGATAATTGGGTAACATCGGAACGGTAACAAACGCAAGAAGAAAACATCCAAGCACCCAAGAGAATACAAAAGCATCAAGTTCCCTTGAAGTCACACCCTTTTCAAACCTTAAGTCCTACCTTAGTTTGAGAAATACCCAGTCACCGATTCGTTAAAGTTCTTATTAGAAAGGGACTGTACATTTCCAAGCCAAGAGAGATCATAGACTTTGTGGATGGATGGATGAAGTGGACTCATTGCCTGCCATATCAAAAGAAACATACCTTAGTATCACCATCGTAACTTAAAGGTAAAAACCAAACATTAGCAATCAATGAAAAACAGTTCATACCATCATGAAGAACACTTATTGGGTAACAAACTTATAGGGTGGTTAACACACACACAAACACACACAAAAAATGGAAAAGTGTAACGATGTTGTAAAATAAAAAATAAGAAAAGTTAAAGACATTTGTAAAACAAAAACATGTAAAACAAAAATGTGTAAGACAAAAACTTGTAAAACAAAAAAGTGTTAAAAAAAAACGGGTAAAAAAAAAACATGTAAAAAAAAAAATGTGTAAAAAAAAAACGTGAAAAACAAAAACATGTAAAACAAAAATGTGTAAAAAAAAAATGTGTAAAACAAAAACCAAAAAGAACTAAGGGCCTCCAATGATTAGCATAGGTGGCCATCTCCCCCATGACTGAATTTCAAGGGAGAGATTCGAAATAATGAGCGCCTATTTGAATTTCGTAAAAGTGCCCAACTTCTCCCCATTGATGTTTTTAGATTAAGGGGTGGAAGTTGGTGACGCTCATACTCCAATGTGTCTATGCTTTCATTGTTAGCATGAGTTTCCTTAGTTCGTTTCGTGCATATTGGTTTGCTCTTTCTAGTAGCTGTTAACCACGGGGTGTCTACTACTGGTGTGGTTGCTACATACAGGCACCTTTGAATTTGTTTTTCTTGGACACATCGATTACATGGAAGAGATGCTGAACATTCTTCCATGTCATCACCCTCTGAGTCACTGTATGTGATGCATGGAACTTTCTTCTTCTCGATCTTTCCATAAATGTTTATCTTAGATATCTGCAAGGAAAGATCATGGATCCCTAGGTACACATCTACTGTACTTAGCCATGGCCTTCCCATTATAATTGGGAAGCCCCCGTTATTACTGTTAACTTCAATCACCAAGAAGTCAGCTGGTTATGACCACCCACACATAGTGGTAATGATGTCCTCCACCAATCCCAAGGGAATGGTGATGGATTGGTTAGCCAGATCTAGTTGGATGTTGCTCTTCTTAAGTTGGGGCAGGTTCCAGGCTTGGTACATTTCTTGTGAAATTAAGTTGACTTCGAAACTTGAGTCAAGAAGAGCCTTATGTGGTTCATTCTCGACGATTTGTAAATAGATTAAGGGGCTCCCAAGGTTAGAGAGTTTCCTAGGAAGGTGGCCTACCTTGATCCAGTTGGTTACGGTATGTGTTAACATAACCGTATGCGTACTTTGTTGTTGGACTGAAGGGTGCTCCGAAGTTTTGGATGGTGGAGGAGTGTACATAGGCTCAACCACTTGTTGTGAGAGCTTGTCTGGGCTTTTGGTTCTGAAGAAAGGTCTTATCTTTTTACAGTTGTTAGAACCAGCAACGAGTTGAATGTTTATGACTCTCATAGCATTTCGTTGCTACGGTTGAGTGGGGAGTTCCTCTTGCATTGTTGGAGTAGGAGGTGTGGGAACCATAGGTGGAAGAGGTTCAGATGGAGTTGGAGGATGGTAAGTATGTGGGGTGCCTCTCGGAGGAGAAGGAGTCCTCCTAAAGTACTCCTAAACTTGGTAGTGACGTTGGGGAGTTGTGTGACCCATAGAGTCACTTGAAGAAACCGGCTGCTGCACATAATATCCATAAGGATTAGGTTGCCGGTAAGGGTATTGATGTGTTGGCGGTGGCATCCCCCATGACTGTGGGTATTGCCATTATTGACGTTGTCCGATGGGTTGTGGTGGAGTTCCACTTGGATAGTACATTAATGGTTGGTGGAACTGCCTTGGGTTACCTTGTGGATAAGGCAACCTTTGGGGTGTTTGCCATTGGTTAAGTCTCGGATTAAGTGCATACACCCCAGACTCCTGTAGATGTGAGATAATTGGACAACATCCCTTAGGATGGTCATATTGGCAGATCTCACATCCACCATCATCGTCTGTGTCTGAATCCACAACGTTATTGGAGATAGTAATTTTCCCCTTACCCTTATTATGTGCAGGGCCTGAATCTCTCCTGCTTTTCTTGTTCTTGTCACTACTTTGTTCCTCCTTTGACTCTTCTACGATTTTCAAGACAGTTTCAAGTCTAGAGTCTAAGGAATCCCATAGTTGATCCACCTTAGCCAATACTTCGGTTGTTAGTTTTTGAATCGACAAGGTTTTTCTGTTCACCAACTCTTCGAGTGGTGACTCATCCTCTTCATCGCAAAATTTCACTCCCTTCTTTCAAAGAGAAGGATCACAGTTGTATTCTTCCAAACTCTCTCTTTTTCATAGCTCACTTTTTCTTTTGCTACTTGTTCCAACAAGCAATGAATTTCATGGGCTCTAAGTTCTGATAATCTCCCTTGGGCATAAGTCCCAAGGGTTCTCCTAGTCTCATGTCTTAGCCCATCTACGATGTGGCGAAGTTGATCCCGCTGTGTGTAACCATGGCTCGAGCTACGATGTAGCAATGCGTAGGAGCGGCCTATGGCAGCATCCAAGGGTTCATGAGTACCTTGCTTCCATCCTTGGATCTGCTTATGCAAATTAGACACTCTAGAGTACGTTTGATACTTATCATTGAAGAGTTCTAACATCGTACTCCACCTCCTAATGGTTTATGGTTCTAAGGACCGGTACCAACTCTCTGCTTCCTTGGTGAGTTTCCTAGGGAATAACTTAAGTTTCTGCCACTCGTTCTCTATATTTTGCAAGGTGCAGGCATCATGGAATGCCTGTAAATGATGCTGTGGATCAGCATTGTATCCCCCTTCAAAGCGTGGGATATTGTTCATGCCTAAGCATTTGATCCAACTGTCCTTTTGATGCCTTGTTGGAATTCTTACTACCTCCGTTATGTTCAACATGCTTCGGGTGGCAAGTAGGGGCTCGTCATGATCATCTCTTTCATGACATCTATGATGTCTTCATTGTTCCCTACTTTCCCTTCGTTTGTGCCCTTGTCCTCTCTCTCGACCTTCCCGTTGAGGTCTCTCGTTTTGCCTACCTCTATCCTCACCGTTATGTTCATGGTGGTTGCCTAGATGTGGAAGGAGAGGGTGAGTGATGAGATGAAGGAGAAGAGGAAGGGGAATCATCGTCATGGCGATGCTTCTTGCCTTCTCTTCAACTACTATGGTCCTGATCGTGATGACGATCTAAGTGCCTGTCCTTATTATGAGTTGTTGTTCCCTCTGTGAAAAGTTGGTGTTCACGGGGATCAAAACCAGTGTTATGTATCGTTGATCATATGTTTTGATACCCAACCTCCTCACTTTTGTTAGGAGGGGGAACATCTTTCGATAGAGAACCCGTTATAATGAGTTCATCATCTCCTATTTCGCTAAGGACGTGCGGGCCTTTGCCCTTCAACAGGGCATGTTGGCTCTCCTGCCTTGAGTCCCTGATACGTTGTGCTTCTGTAGGATAGTAATCCCTTGAGTTAAAATCTACTGCAACGTATTTAGCATAAAGATGTGTCATGCCAATCTGTGCCAGAGCACGGAGAAGCATGTTTAGGACTGATTGATCTGGAGGTAACACTATGTTACCTTGCAAGTCCCTCCAGCGCATTTGTTCATCTTGATGGAGGATAAAGGTAAAGTTTGGAATATACTCATCGGGATGAGTATAGACTATTCGGTATTGTTGAGGACTTGGCTGATTTCAGTTATGTGTTTTTGATTGCCGACTGTTTTGTGTATTATCCCTAGGCGGTGAGTTGCTTTTGCTAGAAGAAGACATTGTTATTTATCAGTGTGCTAATTACCGTTATATAATTTTTTTCTTTTAATTAATCTGAAGGTTTGTTTAGGCTCCCAACGATGTGAGTGATATCCTATGTTCTACTTAGCGCACAAACACTTAGTCCCGGCAACGGTGCCAATGATGAGTGGCGAGATACCCCTACACTCAACCATA
>MNCI01031885.1:1351828-1377494 GCA_015680685.1 Gnetum montanum
ACAAACTTGTGTTCAGGTACAATGTTTGCTTGAATAAAGATCCGTTCACTTTGGGACTCCTACTACGGGCACATGGAAAATATTCTATCTCTGGAGTGATCAATCTGCCAGAGTTTCCCTACTGTCTAGCATAGGATGAGGAAACAAGGGAGAGCCGCCTCTTATTTATAGATATGACCGCACACCGCGATATCGCATACGCGATATCACATGGGAGGATGCGATATCGCGTCCCATCAATGAGTGATACTTGGCTCTCCATATTATGTGGATATTATTGTTCTTTTCTATCTTTTCTACCCATGTTTGCACACCTTATCATTTTTGTTGTTATTCAAAAAGGGGGAGAGTAGTATGGTTATATTTGTATGATCACTAATCCATTTTCTTAAGTTTCAAACATCACCAAAAAGGGGGAGATTGTGGACCTTTTTGGTGTTTTGGTGTGCTCAAAAAGTTAAGTAAAATGGAGACAAAAGTTGTTTGCATGGTTGTATGGTTATTGTATTTGTAGGACTTCGTACACGAGAAACCAAGATGAGCTAAAGAGGACAAGGAACGAACTATCCTAGAGCTTAAAGAAGGAGGTCACCCACATTTCTTCAAACGAACAATCAAAGAACATGGACAAGAACCTAATATTGTACAAGCAAAGTGGACATCATTAAAGAATACAAAAGATCAAGGTTGTGGACAAGGAATAATGCATTCATCATGCAAGGGAAAGTGAAGAAAGATGTCTCTGGGAAGGAGCAGATGTCTTGGCAGATTTAGAGTGAAACTCAGACAAAGACATCTTTGGAAACAGTAAGACATCTTTCTTAGATGAAGATGTCTTTAAAGATTGTAGGTTAAGTATAGAAAGACGTCTTTCACAAGACAAAGACATCTTCTAGAGTAGAGACTTTAGAAAGATTTCTTTTAGGAAATAAAGACATCTTTTCTAAATTACGGAAAAATTCAAAGAGACATCCCAGGAGTGAGAAAGACATCTCCCATGAGTGTTAGTGACCGTTAGCTAGTCGTTGCATGAGTTTTGAGAAGGATTTAGCAACATGACAGCTATAAGAAGACTTGATGTGCATTGAAAAAAGTGCAAGCCTTGTTGTATTCATTGTACAATCATTTGTAATCATTGAATTCTTTGTTGCTCCTCATTGTTTTATCATTTTGGCATTGTAAAGTGTGTTATACCTAATTGTATAAGGATCAGCAAACTAAGTTGCAATTCTTGTTCTTATTACCCTATAGGGTTGATGTGCTTGAGCTTATTGGGATCCTATGGGATTGAGTTGTTGGTGTTGCAGTACAACACTCTAGTGCAGAGCTCAAGATTGTAAAGGTTGTGATAGCCTTGAAACCACATTTTCAAGCCTAACAGGACCTTGTGGGGTCGAGTGCTTGGTGCTATAGTACAACGTTCCAGAGTGGGGCTTGAAGACTATACAGGGTGTGGTCTCTTCAACCATATTTTGAGAGCAACAAAGTCCAAATGTGTGCTTGTGATCTACCCTCCGAGTGTGGAGTACCCAAGTTGGAGAACNATCCTCAATGGTTGAGACACACGTATCATTAGAAGTATTGGTCTTGACTATGCCTCACCCCACACCACTAGACTCAACTACTCAGTGTCATGGTCTTGGCTAAATCTAGAGCCTCACATGAACTTACGAATTAAAATCCAAGGTAGGAAATCCATTTAACAACCCTTTTTCCCTAGGGTGGGTCCCACTAAGAAACACTCTACTATTGCATGCAAATAGCAGCATCTAAAAGATTCATGGCTCCCACTATCAACACAGAAAAATCAATCCTACAAATATTATTATTTTATTCCAAAGGTCCAGAAGATACCCAAAGTATTCAAAAATTCATAAAAGCTCAAATTTTGCAAAATTTTTGCAAAATCATGTTTATATCATGAAAAGATCCCAAATATTCATAAAATGTCCATGGGCAAGTTGGACATGATTTTCAAAATTTCCAAAATTTACCAAAAGATAGAAAATAGTATGAATAGGATTAAAATAAGAATTTTCATTTTAAAAAAACCCAAAATTATAAAAATCTCGATATATTAATTAAAATTGTAGAAGAATAACAAAAGACCAGAAAGTAAAGAGGAGAGATAGAAAATCCATAGTAATATGGGGCAACCATGAGAAAAATAAAATAAAATTCCTTACTTGTGTTGGTAGGGGTTTCAAAATTTTCTAGCCTCTTCGTTTTCCTTCTAATGCTCTTAATTGGTTTTTATTTTGCTTAGCCTTTCACACCTGAAACCATTCTTCAAACTATAATGAGATGTATCTAGGCCCACTACCTATTTATAAGGGTAAGAACAAAAGAAACTAGGCTCAAATCAGCTCTAAAATGAAGCTTAAATGAAGAAGAAAGGACAAAAAACATAGTTTAGAAAATTGTGATGAAACATTGTTTTGCAAAATCAACAGTTGCAAAACAAAAGATAGAAAACTGATGGTAGGAGAAAACTAAGTGACGGGTGAGGTGATAAAGAAAAACATGTTGCAAAGTTAAAGAAGATAAAATGCATAATACACATATATGATTTGCATATGTCTTATGCATATATTTCATATATGCTTTTTCTTTTTGCATCATGCATGTAATGTGCTTTCAAAAATGGCATTGATTTTTTTTAACTTTGATTTTTAATTTTTAATTTAAATTTATTTTTTATAAAATCATTTCTATAAGTTTATTTACAATTTTTCTTTCTCTTTGAATATCTTTGCACACAAACACTCATAACATGCATGCCAAGACTCCAAATCAAATTTCATTTAAACCTACAAGATCCTTACTAAGTGTTCTACCTAATCATATGCCAAAATCTTGTCTATGCTTTATGATGAGCGACAGGTACCCCTACGCTCAACCATACAAATCACAAGTGTTCACACATGATTTGGTTAAATTTCGTGGATGGGACTAGTTGTGGCATCTAGATTGTTAAGCATTTATCATAGAGCATTGTCTTCCCACTTGGACTAGTGGTAGTTGTGTCATGTATGGTTTAGTCCAAAGTGAGGCATATGATAATTGATGTTGTTTGGCCTTTAATACTCCTAGTTGTGAACATGATGAAAGTTAAGGATAATAATCTAAATGTAAATAATAGTGATAATGTAAATCTACTCTAGCCTATAGCAATGAGCATTTGGTCCTCGCTTACTATACACATCTTGGGCTCATGTAGTTGTTATTGGGGTTACCAAGCATTATGCTACTAGGCAAACCAAGCAATAACACTATGAGGATTACCAAATGATTACACTTAAATGCTTGAAACTAGTCGTAATAATTTTTCTTTACTAATGAACAAGAAAGTAAAGTATTTGGAAATGTAAATGATCATCTAGAAAGTAGTAAAAACTATGCTAAGTAAAATAGTAAAACTAAGTGGATGCTACAATGATAAAAAGAAATCTTGATATTTATTTTTGAATATGAATTATGTCCAAGTACACTTCACTTGAATAAATATTATGTACAATTGCTCAACACAGGCATTCACTCTCTATTGTTGAAACTATGAAATGAAATTTCAAGAACCTACCTAAGGATGGAATGAATCTTCTTCAAATTGTATCCCAAAGTATTGTATTTATAGGTAGTCATGCATCTTGTGATATCGGATATCCGATGTCATAGATTATGCTTTGATATTAAATACACGATATCGTATCTCTGATATCATGTAGGTATGCTTTGAATTTCCATCATGTTTTGTTTTGTTTTTACTTTTGCTTTCTTTTTAGATGAGAACCACATCATGCAAAGACTTAACTTCCTGTTATTGGTTGACATAGAACGGTAAGTCTATGAAAACACTCATCCACCCAAGTAAGTAGAAGAGTACAAAGAGTATTGAGTCCCCTTAAAGTCACATCTTGTGCAGACCTTTGAATCCTTTCCAATTCTAGAAACTACTAGGGTCATAAATTTATTAAAAGTTTATTTAATGAAAGGGACCTTAAACTTCCAAAACAAGGAAAACCATAGAGCTTGTGGACTAGTCGATCTAGTAGTTTCCATCATAACCAAGACAAATGGTAAGTATTCCCACCTATCACAAGGGTGACTTGGGTTCGATCCTTGGGAATGATGCCAATGATGAGCGATGAGAGATACCCTTATGCCCAACCATATAAATCACAAAGTGTTCATGCATGATTTGGTCGAATTCTGTAGACTCTATGTCTTCTAGTACACTAATCTTCTAGGAAATGAACTTTTCCCTAGTCATCATTTGTTGTCTTCCCAATTACACTTATGATGCACAAAGGTATGGTTAAGTGTTATCGAGGCATATGATTTTTATTATTTTATGTTTTATGTTCCTAGTGCTTGAAATAGAGAAATGAAGTAATTTAATAACTAATTTAACTTAACTAATTAGCTAATCTCTAACTAGTCCTAACATGAGCATCTGGTCCTACTTTTCGTACATGTCCTAAACCCACATATCCACTACTGGGATTACCAAGCGAATACATGTTTACACTCAAATTAATCATACTTAGGTGTTTAATCTATTTAGCTTAATTAATTAACTAATTACTTGAATTCTAATTTAGCTTAATAAATTGCATAATTAATGAAAACAATAAATGCATAAATGAATCATTAATCTATTCTAAGTGTTGTAAGGTTCGATTAAAAGGCTCATCTTTATTGCCATTTACATTGGTGTGTTCAAGTATAAAAGTTCTTGAATAAAGATCCGTACACTTTCTAACTCTTGTTGCGGGCACTTAGAGAAGCATTTTAACTTTCAAATGACAAAACTATAAGAGCTCTACTATTACTATTATAAGACATCCCTAAACATGGCTGATGAGCATGTATTTATAGAATTTATTAAAGAGCTACATCGGTGGGGTCCCATAGATGCAATAAATGCTACGTTAACGTGGCCTTGTTGATAAGGCAACACTGTGTAGATAGGGCTGCATCGACAGAGCCTTGTCAACGAGGCACATCAATAAGGGCCCATTGACGCAACATAAAGACGATCCATCATGCCCCCATGATTGAATGAAAACTCATACTTGAGTTCCTTTACAAAATTGGGAAGGTATGAAATTATTGACTGACTCTTGACATACCAAACTACCTTGACAAACTGAGTGCCCGAGTGTACAAATTAACAACATTACAAAAATTATGGTGTTCATGACACAAAATTGAACACCATGACATGATTACTCAAAATTGAACGACACTTTCTTTGATGGCATGAAGGTGGTTGAGAAGATCAAATAGTCATAGGCAGTGGAAGTTCTTGAGGTTCTGAAGGATCTTCGCTAGCTTTTGGGACTTACGGTGGTTGAGGCGACTATGGCTATCCTACTGCAGCTGCAACATTTAGTGGAAGGTGAAAGGCCTCCAATAATGCCTTCATCTTCTCCTCCTTACTCCAAGAATCATTCACAGTCCACATGGCATCGCCAATGTGGGCTAGAATGGGGATATCCCACAGATGGCACATTACTAGGAATAACACCTTAACATTGACAAACTAGGTAGTGAATTGTTTATGTTTGACATTGAATGCCTTGACTACGTTTTGCAACTCATGGTAGTCATTCATTCTTTTGTCCAGGTTCTTGGTAGCAAATCTCTAATCAATGTATTTTCCCTTGAGAACCTTGAGTTCTGCGTTTGCCACCGCAAGATTTTGCTTGGTGTCCTTATGATGCTTGAACTCAGCCTTGTACAATAAGCATGAGCTAGCCACTTGCTTTTGTAGTTCTGACCGTGGTCGTTTGGTAGTCAATATAGCTAGATTTGCATATTGGAGACTAGCAAGCTCCATGTATTCTGTCATCTCCTCAATCTACAACTCCATGCAAATTTCAGCCTTATTGTAGGCATTTATCCCATCAATGATAGGTTTCCAAATTTCTCTTCCTTACGGGAGTTGCTAAAGGGTTTCATTTACTTTTGCCTTTGCCAACTAGATGTGCTTTTCATTAACTTCTTTTCATAGACCAACCTAATCTCTGTAATGATCCTTGACTCTCTCAAATTTGGGAGCCTTTGATTTATAGGCAGCTACCTTTATTGCAGTCTTTTGGTGAAGAGCATGAACCTCCTCCATGAAGAGGTTTCTATTTTCAGCTACCAATCTCCTTAGCTATGTGTTTGCTCTAGCTAGTTGCTCTTGCTATTGATGGATAAAGTTGGTTAACTATTGTTTATGTTCATTAACATTTTGCAAGCGATGGTTCTCTGCGGTTAGTTGCACATTCTCCTCACGAGTCAGATCTAAGGCCTTTTGAATTTTGTGTTGGGTAGCCTTTGCTAAGGATTGGTAGAACACCACTATCTCCATTGCACCCTCAACCCCTTTTAGTCTAGTGTGAAGTTGTTGAAGAGCTTCGACTTTTGTCAATGTTGGGTTGAGAAATGTAGGGTTGGCAATTTAGGCTTTTAATTCAGCAACTTCAGTAGCCAAGTGTTCATTCAACTCCTTGGCTATTTCGAGTTGCCCTTCCAAGATGATGTTTTTGCCCCTTACTTCTAGAAGCTTTGACTAAGTTACAATGATACTATCTGGAAGATCGAAGACATCTAGAAGTAGTTGCTCAGTTCCCACCAATCAATCTAGTAGTTCTTCATGTTGTGCTGCACTTAATTTGCCACTTATGGTCTCCATTGTAACTGAGATAAGTGGTAAGTATTTCTATGCCTAACTAAAACAATGATGAGTGATTAAGATACCTCTATGTTCAACCATACAAATCACGAAGCGTTCACGTGTGACCTGGTTGAATTTTGTGGACTTTATGTCTTCCAACACACTAGTCTTCTAAGAAGTGAACTTTGCTCTAATAGTCATTCGTTGTCTTCCCAATTACACTTGTGATGCACAAAGGTATGCTTAAGTGTAATTGAGGCATATGATTTTTATTATTTTATGTTTTATGCTCCTTGTGCTTAAAATAGAGAATTGAAGTATTTTAATAACTAATTTAATTTAACTAATTAACTAATCTCTAACTAGTCCTTACATAAGCATCTGGTCCCACTTTTTGTACACATCCTGAACCCACGTATCCACTACTGGGGTTTCCAAGCGCTATACTGGGTGAACCAAGCAATAACATTGCTGGGATTACTAAGCAAATACATGTTTATGCTCGAAGTAGTTGTACTTATGTGTTTAATCTATTTAGCTTAATTAATTAACTGATCACTTGAAATTTAATTTATCTTAATTAACTTCATAACTAATGAAAATAATAAATGTATACATGAATTATTAATCTATTCCAAGTGCCATAAGGTTTGATCAAAAGGCTCATTTTCTTGCCATTCACACTAGTGTGTTTAGGTATAATAGTACTCGAATAAAGATTCGTATACTTTCTAACTCCTGCTACAGGCACTCAAAGAAATATTATAACTCTCAAATGACAAAACTATAAGAGCTTTGCTACAACTAAGACAAGACATCCCCATAAACATGATTGGTGAGCATGTATTTATGGACTTTATTGAAGAGCTACGTTGACGAGGCCCCATAAACGTAGCAAACGCTACGTTAACATGATCTCTGGGGCAACACCACATAGACAATGCCTTGTTGACGAGGCCATGTCAATAGGGGCCCGTTGACGAGGCCACGTCAATAGGGGCCCGTTGACACTACACAACAACGATTGGTCACTACTTAATTTAATTTTTTCTCTTACTAAATTATTTGCCTTTTATTTTAAATGATTTGTAGGATGTTCTATGTTTATCTATAAACTCATTACCTTATATGTTTAAAGTTGTGAGCTTAATTATGATTATTATATTATTATACTTTTGGTTTCTTTTTTCCACTTAATCCTTTTGTATTTTTTAACCAATTCTGTTAAATTACTTCTTATTATTTTAATTTAATGTTTTTTTTATTAAAATAGTAGTTTTACTTTTCCTTAAAAGCTATATCCCCCTATGCCCTTTAAATTAACAACAACCCTTGTCATGTTTCTAAGTACATAAATTATGTTCTATCTTCATTATTTATAGCTAACTTTAGATTGTCAAAATTCTTAGACAAAGGCATGTTAACAATTGATAGTATGTACTCTTAATAATATAATAGTTGATGAGTAGTAAGAAATCCCAACATCTAATCAAATATATCACAAGCATATGCAAGTGATTTGATTGTAATCCATGCACTAGACTAGTGCGATACTTAGATAGTCAAGTGTTTGATCACAGGTCTTTGAGCCCCATAACTCTTAATATATATAGTTAAATAACGAGGTGTTAGCCTAGTGGTAAGATAGTTGATTTGGAAGCTCCAAGTCATAGGTTCAATTCTAGAGGACAATGTTGAGATATAAAAAATTTTAATTAGACTATATATCTTAGGGTATTTCTATGTTTCACTTATTTGGGGTGTACATATGATTAAGTACACTTGAGGCACCTCAAGATATATGGTAATTAAGGCATATAACTTTGATAATTGTAAGATAGTTGATTTGTAATTAAGATATTTTCTAGTTGATCTTAAATATTATTAAAAGCTTAAATGATTAAAAATCTAAATCATTTAATCTAAGCTTAAATTAGGTTCAAGTTGCATTGGGATTGACAACCCCCAATTGTGGACCTTCGTGGTGGAATGGTCCCTTGCCTTTGATATCCACTTCCTAGCCTTGCTCTTCATTCGAGTGATGAGATGAAACGCTACAATGGACCTCCTCCTCCTTCGCCATTTGATCTTGAAGCTCTTGCCCTGGATAAGGCTCATAATCACCGGGGTCAGTTGTCAAAACCATGTAAAATGCTTGAAACTTTTGTAGCCCAAGGTTGGTCGGGGCTTCTTTAAGATCTGCTGTTGCAGCTACGGTCAGTTCCTTTAAGAAATGTCCATGAACGTCACGCCATCTCCCGTCCTTGTCCTAATGGTTATGGTTAAGTTAAAACAACCGATGATAGAATTGGGTTATTCGCATTCTGATTTGTGTAATTATTTTTTCTTTATTTTTATATTTAGATTGATTAAATATTATTTTTAATTTAATTATCTGCTGAAAATCTAAACACTTTTGTTGGTGGTTCCACCTCGGATACGCACTCTACGTTCAAATCTTCTAAGATTCGAAAATCAGGGGCGCATAGAAAAAATAATTACCCAATCGAAGTTTCCACAAACCAGACGACTTGTTGCCCAAGAGGACAAAAAGGAGATTGAAGAAGGAAAGGTTGATGTCCATAGAGCGGTGGCTGATTTCTTTGGCTGACAGGGACGTCTTGGTCAGTTAGCAGAAACGGGGAGTTGTGGGCTGTCGTAGGATTGGACTGTGGCGTAGTTTTGTCGCCCTCCTGCTGCTCATGCTGGTGGTGGCTGCAATTTCAGAATCAGCGCAAGCGGTGAACGAGTCCGCCATCCATAAAAGACGAAATGAAAGCCAAATCCAAGTCTTCCAGTGCAGACATTGACGATGAGGCATACACCGGTATTCCAAGAAAAGATGCCATGCTATCTTGAACCTCGGATAAGGTTTGCTGCAAACGCACATATTCCTTTGATCCGAACAGCAATTTTGCTTTTTTGGAATGATAAATTCTTTGCAATGATTATCAATTTTATTTTTAAATGTGATAAAAAAGGTTAAAAACATGATCAGGTAACAGTATTTAAAGTAAAATGGAATAGCAACTTTACTTTTTAGAATGATAAATTTGTTGACATAAATCTAGTTTTATTTTCAAATTCATATAATAAAAAGAGTTCAGAAACATGATCAGATAACAGGAGCTAAAGTAATTGGGTAGTTAATGATTTACCTTAAAGCAAATTTGATTTTTAACTTTGACCGAGAAAAGCGAAAGTTGGTTTACCCTTTCAATCGAAATCTATTGATGAAATGGATAAGTTGATTACCACACGGACTTTAATTTGCAGTCTGCAGCTCAGGCAATCATCGTTGATGCAGAGCCCAAAAATGGGACACAGGTCGCACTTGCAGCCCCTTGGGTTCCAGTTCCTTGCGCTTATTCTTATTGTGGTGGCAATCAATTGGAGCTGCTGCAACGCGAGGCATGGCTACGGGCTCGATTTCTGGTCCAGTGGCTCCGAACTGTGCTTAGCTTTCGAGGGAAACCTCAAACTTCTGCCTGATAACAGCGCCGAGTATGTGCGTCTGGGGGAAGATGTTGCAGAACTTGCAGTGCAGGTGAGCTACGTTTCCTCCTCGCAGATGCGCGTCAGCATCACAGACAAACGCGCCCCTCGATGGGAGGTTCCACAGAGCGTGCTTCCAAGGCCAACAGTTAACTGCACCTACGCCAGCTCCCGCGGCAGCCATGATCATCCTGAACTCGTATTCTCGTACTCGGCCAAGCCGTTCGGGTTCTACATCACCAGAAAGTCCAACGGTGAAGTTGTGTTCGATTCCAGAGAGGGCAACTTGGTGTTCAAGGACCAGTACCTGGAGATTAGCACTGCTCTGCCGCCCAATGCGTCTATCTATGGCTTTGCCGAGAGCACGCGGCCTTATTTCAGAATCAGCGATGCTCGCTCCGCTGATTACACCCTCTGGAACACCGATTCCAACAGCCGCTTCCCGTACTTGAATACTTATGGATCGCATCCGTTTTATTTGGATGTCAGGCGTGGCGGCCTCGCCCATGGAGTTCTGCTGCTCAACAGCAACGCCATGGATATCAAGTACCGTGGCACGTCTCTGACTTACAAAGTCACCGGTGGCATTCTTGATTTTTACTTGTTTGCAGGTCCCGAGCCCCTGTCCGTCGTTCAGCAGTATACGCAGATCGTTGGCAGACCTGCCCCCGTGCCCTACTGGTCTTTGGGTAAGTTACTGGTTCCTTGTGCACTTCAACAACAAAGCAAAGCAATTGTTTTATTGCAGTAGGGATTTTATTTATGGAACAATAAAGTGATTGGTGTTTACGGTAAACGATACTGCTGCCTCTCTTCTATGCACAGTCATTTTATATGGTATGCAGAACTTGCTTTAGATGAATTGCAACCCTCTGTGGCATTCAAAAGTCTGCGTAATTTAGGTGAATGCCCTTGGTACGCAGACAGTCGGTGCCAGTAGTGTCATTCTGAGTAATTTTCTTTTTGGGTAAATGGGAAAAAAAGGTCCCTACCAAAAGGTATCTCTTCGACGCTGAAATTTTGGGATAGAGTTGTTGTAAGGTGCACGTAGAAAAGTGTATTTAAAAAAAGAAATCAAAACGACTTGCAAACGTTAGTCGATCCGTTCGTGATTTGGTCATTCCAAACTCTGAAAATCCCTGCCTGTGTCTCTCCTCTCTGAATTCGACGTCTTATCACAAGTTGTACCGTGGCTCCTACAACACACTGAGACGGCCAAGGGATAAAAGAACAGGGGATTATCATGTTTTATGTCTATCATTGCTGTTGATGCCGCAGGTGATCTGAAATCTTGGTTTGGATGTTTGGAGGCTTTCACCAATGTAGGTGGGGTTACAAAAATATCACAGAGCTTAAAACGGTGGTGAAGAGATACGCGGATGAGAAGATTCCCATGGACGTTATTTGGAACGACCTAGATTACATGGACGACTACAAGGATTTCACTCTCGACCCCGTCAATTACCCTGAAAAAGAACTTCAAGCTTTCCTTAACGATCTTCATGACGGCGGTCGCAAATACGTTATCATCGTGGACCCAGGTAACAGTTTTATGAATTATGAATAAATTTGTTCGAAACTGGGAGGTGAAGCTTAAAGGAGCTTGGGGCCAAGAGTGAGTGAATAATGGCTGAATGTGCAGGAATATCGGTGAACCAGAGCAACCCGACCTACTTGAGGGCAATGAAGCAGGACATATTTGTGAAGCGGGGAGGGCAAAACTACATGGGCCAGGTACTTTCTTTAACAGAACTGGAGAGCAAGCATTTTCAGAAACATTGAATTGGGTACCGTAAAGAATTTTTACAAACGAGAACAAAAGGCCGTGCTTTTGCTTTCACCATATACTTCTATTCATCCAATAATTCAACAATTGCAGTGCAGACTGTAGGTTTAATGGTCCTTATCATCACCCTGGCCTTGTCTTTTCAGAATTGATTCTGTGTCTTATGAAAATGAAAAGCTCAATCATTGTCTAGTTCCCATCATCATCCTTATCTACTGTCCCATTAAGATAAAGAGGTAGGAGACAATCCTTATGTACTGTGTTTGCAATTTCTTCTTTTTATTACTTCTAATCTTTTTCTCATGTGTCTGTTTATTTTTATTTTAATGATTTTCATGCAGAATAGTGATGCTGCAACTTTTTTGATAGGCTGGTTGAATATAAAGAAAACACTACATAAAATGTTATTCTTGTATGTTGTTCTCTGAAATAAAGGTCACAAGTCTTAGTTTTTAATATACTTTTATTTTTAGGTGAAATGCGTCCCTGGCATTGTACAAATCAATGTTTAAATAGTTGCGAAGTATGTCCCATCGAAATGTTTTGGGAATCAAAATACATTGGCAAACCGGGCTAGGTTATATTTAAAAATCCCAAAAATATACCTAAATGTATTGTTATAAAAGTTGTGCCGAACCCAGAATAGGCAGAGTATGGTACAAATTGCCTCCTAACATTAATTTAAGCATTTGCATTTCCATCATACCTTTCATTGTTCTGGCACCTCTTACACACCCAAAAATTCAGCAACATATAATACAGACCTGATCATTATATATAAACCAGCAGCCTAACCGCTAAGTTTCTTTATATTGCATTAACGGGACAAAGAAAAAGCCAGAAATGGGTTCAGACCCCATATATGCTGGGTTTTCACCAACTGAATTACGCCCGGTTGGGTGTGGGACAGGTGTGGCCGGGGGCGGTGCATTACCCGGATTTCCTGCACCCTCGGACACAAGGCTTCTGGACCAACGAGATCGCGCAGTTCCACAAGCGAGTACCCTTCGATGGCCTCTGGATCGACATGAACGAGGCCGCCAACTTCTGCACCGGGATCACCTGCACGCTACCGCCGGACGGCCGCCCCTGCCCGGCACCGGAGAAGCTGCTGCAGTGCTGCCTTGCCTGCTCTAACGAAGGTGCCACGCGCTGGGACAACCCTCCCTACGCCGTTAACTCCACGGGTCTCATGCGGCCGCTCGGCAACAAGACCATCCCCGCCAGCGCCGTCCACCACGGGGGCATCCTCGAATACGACGCCCATTCTCTGTACGGCTTCACCGAGGCCATAGCCACGCACCGGGCCCTGCAGTCCGTCACGGGGCGGCGACCCTTCGTGCTGTCGCGCTCCAACTTCGTGGGCACCGGCCCCCACGCGGCGCACTGGACCGGCGACAACGCTGCCACCTTCAACGACCTCAAGTGGTCCATTGCCACTGTCCTTAACTTCGGTCTGCTCGGCGTCCACATGGTGGGCGCCGACATCTGCGGTTTCAGCGGCAGCACAAACGAGGAGCTGTGCGCGCGCTGGATTCAACTCGGCGCCGCCTACCCCTTCTCGCGCGCTCACTCGAGCCGCGACTCCATCCGGCAGGAGCTCTACCTGTGGCCAAAAGTCGCCTCCGCCGCGCGCGCCTCACTCGGACTTCGCTATCGCGTGCTGCCCTACTTGTACACGCAGGCCTTCCACGCGCACCGGCACGGCCACCCCATTGCACGGCCGCTCTTCTTCTCGTTCCCGTCCGATCCGGCCACTCTGGGCCTGGACTCGCAGTTCATGCTGGGTCCGTCGCTGCTGGTGTCCCCGGTCGTTACAGAGGGCGCCAACTCCGTTGAGGCGTATTTCCCGGCGGGCACGTGGTTCAGCCTCTCCAACTACTCCGAGGCCGTCACTGTGCCCCGCGGTGGCCGCGTCAGCCTCGACGCTCCGTTGGACGGTGCGGTGAACGTGCATGTGTACGAGGGCAGCGTCGTGGCCATGCACCGCGACGGCTGCCTGACCACGGCGGAGGCGCGCAAGACGGCGTTCTCGTTGCTGGTCACCCTCGGCGGCGGCGACGACGCTGAGGCTTCGGGGGAGGTGTTCCTGGACGACGGCGACGACGTGGGCATGGAGTTGCGGGCGAGAAAGGCGACGTTGGTAAGCTTGGCGGCGGTGGCCGTGAAAGGTGGCGGCGTGCGAGTGACGTCGAAGGTGACGCAGGGCGAGTTTGCGCTGCGGCAGGGATGGACGGTGGAGCGCATCACGGTGGTGAGAGAAAGGAAGAGCGTAATGGAGCTGACTAAGCTTTCGTTGGCTGTCGGCAAAGACTTTGAGCTTGTCGTCGTGCCCAACCATAGTTTGTGAAGCCGGCGATATCAACGGATCAACCTTGACTACCGTGATTAGAATCTTTGCCGAACAACTCTTATCATGAATCTTAGTTTTAGAAAGAAATCAATGGTTTTAGTCATGATTTTTTAAATATGTTTAGTCTCAACTTCTAGATGGATAGTGATCCTTAAAACATCTTGAACCAATATTCCCCGACTTTTTAAATACCGTCGGCAACAAATAAGTTAATCCAATATCTATTGGATAACCCTTAGAACTTTCTTCTATAACATCATTAGTGCATTACAAAGTTGTTCTTTTAGATTTTGTAATTTTAATCATAATCATCATCCTAGGGGTCCTACACAAATATGCTTTCCTACAAATACTTTTCCTAACTTTGGAAAGTGGAAAGTGGAAACTTTTCCTAATTTTCATACATACAATGTCATAAAATATTATTATAAAATTAAATAATATTACAAAATTATATGGTCAAGACACTTATCTTTTGATTATAAGGTTATGGGTTTGATTCTTGCCTTCGCTTATAGGTGTGGCAGCAACAAAATATCTTTGTGGTGAAACACTCTTATCTAGTGGATCACATCTACCCTGCTATGTGGATAGGGGTTGCGCTACTAGCCTTAAGTTTCTATAAAATTGTTGCCCTTTAAAGCACTATTTAGCATCACTTAAGAGTCTTAAGCAGCAATGAGGGAGGGTGAACTCATTGTAGAATACACATCAAAGCTTCAAACATCTACAATCACATCATAGGAGTACACAACCTGTTAGTCCTTAGGTAGAGGTGCTTAGGACACAAGTAAATGAACAAGTAACCATACCAATGAGACTTACACACCTACACAAGCAACACACATATGATACCATTACCTTTAGAGAGCTAAGATACATTCCTACTCTAACACATATAACCCTATGCCCTGCTATGAAGAGAAGGGTGGTGGCCTAAGCAAAGAATGCGGAGTGTTCAGATAAGCTTACATATTCTTGTGATGAGGATCACAAAGTAATCAGGGACATTTAGTTCTATTGGTAATGATTAAGATAGCATACAACCTGATAGGATCTTCATACTTCTCTAGCCCTTATTCCAAAGGAAAGCAATCTTTGATCCACCAACAAGGCATGTTTTCCTACACTATTCCTTGCTTGAAAGAAGCAATATCCTCATATCTTAAGTTTTGTTCATATACTCTTTTAACCGTGACAAATCCCAATGGATATTAAGGAACTTTGAACAACTAGAAGCCCTTCCAAAAATTGTAAATATGAAGGTCTAATGGTTAGGATTATTCAACTTTAAGGCATAAGTATTAAAGTCAACTTGACATCCAATAGAGACTTAGAGAAGTTTGCACAACCTAGGTTTAGGAAGAAAACTTTTGTCCTTTTTCATGCAAACTGTACTAATCTTTTTACTTGAAGCAAAGTCTACTTGCTTCATATGCGAGTTGGTTCACTATCGCTAGTTCTGAAATTAGAGGATAGAGTTAATCTTTCTACAACCAAGGAGAGGCTATTTTGTACTTTGGGGGAACCACTTCCCATGCCTAGTGATAGCCTACCACTAGCATGTGTAAGGATCTTGGGATACTAGCTTCACTATGGCACCATCCAATTCCTTAACTAAAGGGAGAGATACATTGATTCTCCTCCCCTTAGAATTGGTTCATCTTTGACCCACTGTAGAACACTCTAGACTATCACACATCCATCCAGTTTGTTCTCTATGCTACATTATGACTCCCATTGGGAAGTGGCTACCTTTGGCCAATTGCCTTTGCACAAATATAAGGACAAATTAATGTGATTCTTTGCACAAAATTTCTTGATGAAAATTTTCTTATTCATAAGAGCTTGCCATTCTTTCCAGGTATCCTCCTCTAAGAATGTGTCCTAGTAGTGTATCAAGAATTCAACCTTTTGGTGTGAAGCACAACTTGTGATGCACATGTTGATGATAAAATGGCTCCACTATCCTTTAATTACCTCAATGTTTAGAGGCCCTTAGGGCCTCATTATTACTGGATTAGCATCCCCTTGATTGAAAAATTTTGAGCGTTGAAACATGAAACACCAAATGATATTTGGCTAGATACATTGGCAATTGCAACTTGTAAGTGATCAGATTGACATGTGTAAAGACCTTAAAAGACCCATCATGATGTCTTAAGAACTTCTAGTTTACTTTCTTCTTCGACCTCATCTACCCTACATAATCCATCTTCAAAATAGCCTACTTAACAATAGAAAACTTAGATGGTCTCCTCCTACTATTTGTGTGCTTGTTCATATGCTAAATAAACTTCTCCAAGCATAGCCTAGCAACTTGGATATGATTTTCCAAGGATGTCATACATTCATCAGCCAAAGGATTAAAACCTTGATGTGAGATTTCCACTAGTTGAGGCATTGATGGTTTTCTTCCTAAGGCTAACTCTACTAGAGTTAACCCTAGGTCTAATGACTTCTAAATGTTTTATCTAATTAAGCTACAAGTAGTAGAGCCACCCAATTTGTTTGATCAAACTAAATGAAGTGTCTTAAGTACTCTTCTAAAATCCTATTTACTTGTTCTGTTTGTCCATCAATCTAGGGATAATACCTCGAAGACATCCACAACTTCATATCCAATATTTTAAACAACTTTCACTAGAAATCCCCTATGAAACAGGAGTCACGATTTGAAACAATGCTTGATGACAACCTAAAGTAATGAACTACATTATCAAAGAATAATGAGGTTGCATCCTCAACCGTGCAAGGGGTAAAGCATAAGATGGAAATGACATACTTCAAGAATTTATGCATAATTATAATAATGGTGTAAAATCCCTATACTATAGGCAGTCCTATGATGAAACCCATGGAGATAGTCATCCATGGGTGCTCTCAAATCTCTAAAGGATGAAGTGGAAACCCTAGTGTCTTGTTGGAACTTTTATCTTATTGGAAAATCAAATAACTCTACACAAAATTCATCACATCAATCACCAAATTATTCCAATAGGAAATTCACTCTACTAACACCACTATTCACTTGTGCACTAGATGACCTCCTTAGAGAGTGCTATTACATTTATCAATGATTTGATAACGCAAGGTACCCCAATTACAAACATAAATTCGATTTTACTTGAACATGAATAAGTCATAAAATTTACTAAAATTTGATTCATCACCATAACAGATTAGCTTCAACAACTCCTAAGCATACTTATAATGATGCAATCCATCCTTGATTTTCTACCATAGTTCATGATTAGCCACCATTGAAGAGTTATTAGGCTAATTCACAACCTCCATTGAGTGCACCTGATGATGTTTACTCTAAGATTTTGCCACTATATATTTCCTACTCGACTAATAGATAAACTAAAGATCAAACTCCTACAATAGCCTTTATCATTAAGCTTGCTTTAACTTCAATTTGAATTGATTGAGAAGGTAGCTTATATTAGTTTTGACTATCATAGGTCCACCTAGGAGATTGTGCCACCACATGTGAAGGCAATGCATAATGATAAACATCCTCTTTTCATGTAATGCTCATAATTACTTTGTCTCATTCAGGTTCTTTGATTTAAATGCTACTATATGGCTATCTTGTAAGATTACCCCACCTATTACCTCATTTGAGACATTAATATGTACTTCAAATGGCTTTGAGAAGTCAGAAATGACCAACAAAAGTTGAGTTATGAGGGCCATCTTCATCTTCTCAAAAGCTTCTTGACACTAGACATTCTAGTTCTAAGGGATGTTCTTTTTTTTTTTTTTTTTTTTTTTTTTAAATTNATTAGTTAAGTCTACCATCACTCCATAGAATCCTTGGACAAATTTCTTGTAATAACTTGTCAATCCCAAGAATTGATTAAGTTTTTGAACATCATTTTGGTATAGGCCATGTGGCAATGACCTCCATTTCTATAGGTCTAGTTTCACATTGTCTCCTCTAATGATGTGGCCTAAGAATTTTAGCTCTTCCTTGGTGAATTTTCACTTTTCTTGCTTAACATGTAGTTTTTGGTCCCATAATTTAGAGTACACTAGCTTTAGATTCTACAATAACTCTTGCAATAGGCTTAACCATCATGCTTACTTTGGCTTTGACTTAGATTAATTGAGAAGATAGCTTATGTTAGTGTTGCCAAGTTCAAAGGAAATGCACAATGATGAATATCTCCTTTTCAAGCACCAACCATAGTTACTCTATCTAGTTTAGTTTCTTTGATTTGAATGGTACTACATGGTTTTCTTGTAAGAGGAACCCACCTATTACCATATCCAAAGTGTCAAAATGAACTTCAAATAGCCTCAAGAAGTCAAGAAGGGCCAACACAAGTTGAGTTATAAGGGTCATCCTAATCTTATCGAAAGCTTCTTGACACTAGACATTCCAGTTCTAAGGGACATTCTTCTTTTACAAATTAGTTAAGGCTATTATCGTTTTAGAGAATCCCTAAACAAATTTTTTATACTAACTTGTCAACCCCAATAATTGGTGTAATTTGTGTATATCCTTTGGCATAGGCCATGTGGCAATGACCTTTACTTTCTTTAGGTCTATTTTCACCTTAACTCCACCAATGATATGGCCTAAGAATTTTAGCTTTGTCTTATTGAATTCACACTTCTCCTACTTAGCATACAATTTGTGCTTGTACAATTTAGAGAACACTAGGTCTGGATGAAATAATCACTCCTACAATAGGCTTAACCATCAAGCTTACTTTGGAATTAACTTGGATTTATTGAGAAGGTAGCTTGTGGCAATGTTATTAGTTTTGACTATCAAGGATCCACCCAAAAGATTGTGCTGCAAAGTATAAATGTAATGGACAATGATGAACATTTTTTTTCATGCACCAGCCATAGTTACTCAATCTCGTTTAGCTTCTTTGATTTGAATGCCACTAAATGGTTGTCTTGTAAGAGTACACCACTTAGTTTCTCATCTAAAGCATCATTATGAACTTCAAAGGGCTTCAAGAAGTTAGAAAGAACCAACACAGTTACAGTTGTGGGGGCCATCCTGATCTTATTAAAAATCTTCTTAACACTACATATTATAGTTTCAAGGGACCTCCTTCTTTTGCAAATTATTTAAGGTTAATATCACTCTAGAGAATTCCCAAATAAATTTCATGTAATAACTTGTAAATCCCAAGAATTTATGTAATTTATGTACATCCTTTGGCACAGGTCATGCAGCAATGACCTCCATTTTCTTTAGGTATAATTTCACCTTACCTCTTACAATGATGTTGCCTAAGAATTTTAGCTCTACCTCACAAAATTTACACTTCTCTCACTTGACAAATAGTTTGTGCTCTCACAATTTGAAGAACACCATGTCAAGATGTTGCAATAACTCTTACAATAGCCTCAATCATTGAGCCTACTTTGGCTTTAACTTGGATTGATTAAGAAGGTAGCTCATGGTAGCATTGTTAATTTTGATTATCATAGGTCCACCTAGGAGATTATGTTGCCAAGTTTAAAGGTAATGCATAATGATGAATGTCTCCTTTTCATGCATCAACCATAGTTACTCTGTCTAGTTCAACTTCTTTGATTCAAATGTCACTAGATGATTGTCCTATGAGAGTACACTACCTATTACCTCATTCAAAGTATCATTATGAACTTTGAATGACTTTGAGAAGTTAAGAAGAGCCAACACAGGCTCAGTTGTGAGGGACATCTTGATCTTATTGAAAGTTTCTTGACACTGGACATTCCAATTCCAAGGGATGTCCTTCTTTTGCAAATTAGTTTAGGCTAATGTCACTCTAGAGAACCCTCAGATAAATTTCTTGTAATAATTTATCAATTCTAATAATTGGTGCAATTTGGGTAAGTCCTTGGACACAAGCCATGTGGCAATGACCTTCACTTTCTTTAAGTCTAGTTTCACCTTGCCTCCTCTAATGATGTGGCCTAAGAATTTTAGCTTTACATTAGTGAATTTGCACTTATCCTACTCAACATAAAATTTATGCTCTTGCAATTTGGAGAACACTAGGTCCAGATGCTACAACAACATCTATAATAGGCTTAACCATTGAGCTTACTTTCGCTTCAAACTGGATTGATTGAGAAGGTAGCTTATGGCAATATTGTTAGTTTTTACTATCATGAGTCCACCTAAGAGATCGTGCTACCAAGGATGAAGGCAATGCATGATGAAGAACATCTTCTTTTCATGCACCAGCTATTGTTACTCCATTTGGTTCATCTTCCTTAATTTAAATGTCATTGAATGGTTGCCTTGTAAGAGTACCTCACATATTGTCTCATCCAAAGTGTCAGTTTGAACTTTGAATGTCTTTGAGAAATTAGGAAGGGCCAACATAGGTTGAGTTGTGAAGGTCATATTAATCTTATTAAAAGGTTCTTGATACTAGATACTTGAGTTTTAAGTTATTTCCTTCTT
Organism: Gnetum montanum; assembly: GCA_015680685.1. Lineage (NCBI taxonomy): Eukaryota > Viridiplantae > Streptophyta > Gnetopsida > Gnetales > Gnetaceae > Gnetum > Gnetum montanum. The sequence goes on from MNCI01031885.1 coordinate 1,372,560, forward strand.
TTGAAAATTAGTTAAGGCTACTATCACTCTACAGAATTCTTAAATGAATTTCTTATAATAACTTGTTGATCCCAAGAATTGAAGCAAATTGTGTATGTTTTTTAACATAGGCCATGTGGCAATGGCTCCACTTTCTTTAGATTTGTTTTCACCTTGCCTCCTCTAATGATGTGGCCTAAGAATTTTAACTCTACCTTAGTGAATTTGCATTTCTTTCACTTGACATATAGTTTGTGCTCTTGATGTTGCAACAACTCATGTAATAGGTTCAACCTTTGAGCTTGCTTCAGCTTCAACTTATATTGATTGAGAAGGCAGCTTATAGAAGTGCTTTTATTTTTAACTATCATAAATCTACCTAGGAGATCATGTCACTAAGCACAAAGGCAATGCACATGATGAATGCCCTTTTTTCATGCACAACCAATAGTTTAGTTTCTTTGGTTTGAATGCCATTGGATGATTATCTTGTAAGAGTACCCCACCTAATGCATTATTGAAGTGCCAATATAAAATTTTCATGACTTTAAGAAGTCAATAGGAATCAACATAAGATGATTTATAAGGATTTTCTTGATCTTATTAAAACCTTCTTGACATTGGACATTCTAGTTCTAAAGAACATCCTTCTTTTACAAAGTAGTTAAGGCTACTATCACTCTAGAGAATCCCTGGAAAAATTTTCTTTAATAGCTTATTAATCTTAAGAATTGGTAGAGTTTGTGTATGTTTTTTAGCATAGGCCATGTTGCAATGACCTCCACTTTCTTTAGGCTTAATTTCACCTTACCTTAATGATGAATCATATCTAGCTTGGCTTCAATATTAGGGCCTAAGAAGCAATGTTAGATATTTAATATTTTTGGTTGTGTGCCAGCCTATAAATATAGTGCTTGGACATATGGTTTTTAGTAGGTTTTGTCATAGCATAGCATAGCTCTTGCAGTTTCTTTTCTCCAAAGTTTTCAAAGTGTTTACAATAGAAGTCATTAACTATCTAGATCTTTATTCAAGCACTATTGTACTTGAGCACAACATTGTGTGCAACAATAAAGATGAGCTTTTTGATCAAAGCTTGCAGTACCTTGGCTAGCTTAAATATTTTATTCATATATTTAATGTTTTGTGCAATTTCATTTAATACTCTCAAGTAATTAAGCTAAAGTAAGCTAGCTAGATTAAATAGTAGTTAATTAAGCACACAAGTACGACTGCTTTGAGCATGCACATGATGCTTGGTAATCCTAGAAACATTTAACATTTGGTAACCCAATAGTGTTATACATGTTTAGAATGTGCACAAAAAGTGGGACCAAATGCTTATGTTGGGATAGTTAGTTATTATTTAGCCATTAGATTAATTAAAGTGGTTCATAAATTGAGTTTCAACTTCTTCTTAATCGTAGATGAATAAAATATAAAATAATAAAAATCATGTGCCTCAATTATACTTAACCATACAACTAAGCTTCACAAGTATAATTGGGAAGACAATGATCATCATGATTAGATTTCACATCCTAGAACTAGTGCACGTGGGAATTTAAGGTCTATGGAATTTGATTGGATTGTGCATGAACGCTTGTAATTTGTATGGTTGGGTGTAGGGGTACCTCTTTGCTCATCATTGGCATTGTTGCTAGGGATCTTTTGTTTGTTACATGCACTATTTAGGACTTAGTGAAAATTACATTAAAATAACTACAACAAGTATATGAAGCACATTACATTTCTTTTTTTCTAACACAAGATGTCTTCTTCTCATAAGAGTGATTCTCTACCTAAGTCTAATGGAGTAAATTAGTAGGTGCCCTAATAATACAGAGTGGTATATGCTCATATCAATGAGTATGTATCCATTTTCACCTTTATCCTACACTAAGATGAACTACTACGATGGTAAGACATGAAGGGAAACATTGTGTTACTGCCTAATTAATCCATTCCTGCAATGCTCCAACAAACTCTTATATGGCTAGGCATCCAAGGGCTTCATGCTGAATATGTCATGCAGGATAGTGATGCCAAGGATTATCATTCCACTGATGCATAATGTCTAAGGGATCAATAGCTAGAGTAGTGCTATGAGTCTATGAAGGGGAAGTGGTCCAATGATTCTCCATTCCTAATGAACCAAAAAGATGGTGGAAAATACTTGTCTAGGGGTTTTTCATTCAGAGAGACTCCTCTCCTTGATTTTGATGAAGGAGGTCAAAACCAAAACTTGCAATCCATGATCCATAATCTTGATTTTGGCAAAGAATGAATCCCATGATAATGGGGGACCCAAGGAGGAAAGTCATGGTAAGGATGCAAGCAAGTAACATGATTGTGATCATGGTTACAACCACTAAAGAGGGGTTGGCAGGCAGTGATGATGCTAGTCCTCCTTCCTCTTCACCTTCATCATCATCTTCTTCCTCTTATGATTTTGAACGCAATCATAGGGGAAGCGATCCTGATGGAGGTGACCGAAAGAATTGACATGATCATAGGGACCGTTGGGCAAGTCAAGACCCAGGGTGCAGGTATTCAAGAGAGGCTCATTTCTATAAATGAATGTGTAGCAAAGGGCATCATAGGCACAAAAATCATGGCTATGATGAGCCTTTTCTCACTATCTGAAGCATGCTAAACATTGTAGAGGTAGTGAGAATTCCCATAAGCCATATAAAGGATAGCCAGATCAAGAGACTAGACATGAATAATATCCCTAGGTTTGAAGGGGGATATAATTGAGATCCGTAGAACCGTATTTAGGCTTTTCACAATGATTGTGCCTTGCAAAATATAGAAAATAACTGGTAAAAACTTAAGTTGTTTCTCATGACACTCATTAAAGAAGTAGAAAGCTGGTACAAGTCCTTCGAACCAGAATCCATTAGATGGTGGAATATAATGCTTGAACTGTTTAATGAAAAATATCAAACATACTCATGAGTGTCCAACTTGAGGTGGTAGATCTAAGGATGGAAGCAAGGAATAGATGAACCCCTGGATGCTGCCATGGGCCGATACTATTCTCTATTACACAGATATCTTAGCCATGGTTATTTTCAATAGGAGCAACTTCATTATATCATAGATGAGCTCCAATAAAAAATGAGGAGAACTCTTAGAGTTTATGCCCAAGGGTGATTGTCAAAATTAAGAGCCCATCAGATCCATAGGTTGATCAAGTAGGTGGAAAAAGAAGAAGAAGAGTCGAGGAAACACAAAAGTGTAGAAGAATATAATCGTTATCCTTCCATTTGCAAGAGGGAGGTCCAATTTTGTGATAGTGAGGAGGAATCATCACTTGATGAGGTGGTGAACCGGAAAACCTTAACAATTGAAGATTTTACCTCTAAAATTTTGACTAAGGTAGATTAGTTATGGAACTCTATGGATAGTATATTTCAGGCTATGCTAAAATTACTAAAGAGTCCAAAGAACAAAGTAGTCATTATGATCAAATGAGGTGAAAAGAAGCTAAATGTGCCAATCAAAGGGGTAAGGATAAGATTACTAAAGTAGAAGAATTTTCAAAAACTAAATCAGATGATGATGGTGGGTGTGACATCTGCCAATATGAAGATCCTAAGGGATGTTTCCACATCATGTCACACTTACAGGAGTCTAGGGTGTATGCTCTAAATCCATGACTAGTAAAAAGGAAAGCACCCAAAAGGTTGCCTTATCCTCAAGGTAATTCTAGGTAGTTCCATCAAAAATAACAATATTATCCAAGTGGAACTTCACCACAACCATATGAGCAATATCAACAATGGCAGCAACTGCATTCATGGGCATTGCCACCACCAGGGCAACAATAACCTTATAGATAACCAGATCCATATGGGTATTATAGTCAATAACCCTTATCTCCATGTGACTCTTCTAGTCATGTTTCTCTTTTCCAACATCACTATTGCCCTCCCTAATACTATCGAACTCATTTTCCACATTCAAGAAGGGATACCACTTTTTATCTTTATCCTCCTCCTATTCTTGTAGTTGTTCCTCCATCCTCAACATAGCTACCGCCTACTTCATCTATGCAGGGTGAACTTCTAGTCCAACCACATCAACCCAATGTTACTAGAGTCATTAATCTACAACTGGTTTATCAACTAAGTGGTTCAGATACTAGATCCCAAAAAATACTTTCTTTTCCAACCCAAAAGCCCACCTAAACCCTCACATGCACATGCAGTTGGCAGCCCTGCTTCTCCAACTCCCTCTGCATCTAATCCCTTTGAGTCCCCTTCAAACTAAAAACTATCCAAAATTCATACTGTTATGCTCACTCATGCTGTATCTAATTGGATTCGGGCTAGCAACCTTCCTAGGAAATTAGCTGATCTTGGGAGTCCCATTATTATTTACAGATTATTGAGAATAAACCATGTAAAACTCGTCTTAATTTAGGTTTCAATGTGAACTTGATTTCTTATGAGATGTATGCTACCTGGAACTTGTCACCTCTCAAGAAGAGTAATATCTGATTGAAATTAGCAAACTAGTTCACTACTATTCCATTAGGGCTAATAGAAGACATTTGATGAGTGGCGAGGTACCCCTACACTCAACCATACGAAACGAGCGTAGCACGCGTGATCTGGTCGAACTCCGCAGACTAAATGCCTAACGCCCCATGAAACACTTGGGGTTAATCATTCGTTGTCTTCCCAAACTTACTTGTTGTTGTCACAGTGTATGGTTAAGTAAGTCCAAGGTATATGATTTTTTTGGTCTTTTCAGGTTTATCTCCTATGCTAAAGGGTGAAAGGTTGAAGAAACTAACTAACTCTAACTAAGGATCTAAGTCTAAATTAACTAGCGTCAACATCCGTTCCCACTTACCATACACACCTTGAACTATGCAACTGTGGCTACCAAACGCTAATCGTTACTGGGATTACCACACGTAACGCACATGCTCGAAGTGGTCGT
>MNCI01031887.1:0-31801 GCA_015680685.1 Gnetum montanum
GCCCATCAATGATATGGTACATTAGCCTTTCCTCGGAAAACCCCTAGCCTGGACAATTATTTAACAGTGCATAATATCTTTCTAAGGCCATGTCCAAGGGTTCATGTTGTACTTGTTTCCATCCTTGGATTTGTTTCCTCAAGGCTAACACTCTTGCATAGGTTTGATATTTTTTGTTAAAGACTCCTACCATTGTTGACCAATGTCATATTGAATTTGGTTTTAATGATCTATACCATACTTTTTCTTGGTCAAAAAGTTTCATAGGGAAGAGCTTGAGTTTTTTCCAACTATTATCAATGTTGTTCCATGTACAGGCATCATAGAAGGCTTGTAAATGTTGATGCATCTCTAAGTCATAGCCTCCTAAAAATTTAGGAAATTTGTTTAAATTGAGCTTGGGTAGAAGGCTCTCTTTACAATGCCTACATGAGATTCAAATAGCCTCTTGTATTTATGTTAAGCTTGTAGTGGCCAGTAGGTGTTCATCGTCATTAGGTAAATTATGCTTTCATGTGTTGGGATGACGTTGCTTTCATTCATGTTTATAAGAAACCCCCACTTCAGGTTGTGTACTCCAATCTTCATCGTCATATAGTTCATTGGTTCTCCAATAAACTTCCTCACTAGGTGTGGCATTGTTATAGTCTTGTAGGAGAGGCATGGTTGTGAAGTTGTGTGTGAAATTACGTGTGACTTTTAATAATTATTTCTTTTTAAAAAATATATCATTAAGTCCTTTACAGTGACCTTGTATGATATAACTAATCTAGATAACCAACACCATCCCTGGCAATAGTGCCAATGATGAGTGGCGAGGTACCCCTACACTTAACCATACGAATATGAGCGTTACACATGTGATCTAGTTGAACTCCGTAGACGGACTAGTTGTGGCATCTAGACAGTTAGCCTTAGGTCATAGTTTGCTGTCTTCCCACCTAGACTAGCATTATCTTTGTCAAGTATGGTTTAGTCCAGAGTGAGGTGTATGATGGGTTTCTAATCTAATGCTACTCCTAAAGGTAATGGAAAGTAATATTCACTAATCTAGGAGAGAGAGGGTGAGAGAATCTAATTTAGCCTAAGTGTGATGAGCATCCATTCCTTGATTATCTGTACACATCTTGGACTTCATGCATGACTACCACTGGGATTACCAAGCGCAGATCCTAGGTATGCTATCGGGATACCAAGTAGTCACACTTAAATGCTCGTAATCAAGTTGTACTCATTCCGAATTTTAACATGAGTTTAAGGGTGAGAGAGATTAACTAGGAAAGCAATAAATAACAATTAATTAAATGATTAATCTAAGTAAATTCTGCAATGATGAAGTAATCTCAATATTTATTGTTGGTCATGTGCATGTCCAAGTATGTCACACTTGAATAAAGGATGTCGTACAATTACATTCACCACACTACGGACATACACAGAGAGGAAAAGGGTTGAAAGAGAGAAATGAAAAAAACACTTAAACTAAAACTAACTAACTTCCTAATGATCTTTGATTATCTGTCTACCTCTAATATATAGATGAGGAGATAGGTCGCGATATCGCATATGCGATATCACGGGTTGGGCTGCAATATCGTGTACGTGATATCACGGTCGCCCAAATGACAACTCATCAATGATTGATCATCGTAAGATCGAACTCTTGTAACATTACAAATAATTGTATGATACGAGGGCTTACCATTGGCTTATTCATGAGGAACCTTATTACACTATGATCTGTATGTATATATACTTTATATCCCAATACATAGTGTCTAAACTTTTCTAGTGCAAACACGACAACCATTAATTCTTTCTCTATGGTAGTGGAGTTAAGTGGTGCACCAGCGATACTTCTACTTGCACAGTGGATGTAATAAGGACACTTCTAGTCATCTAACTATGTAAGTATGACTCGTAAGGCATAGTTGAACACATCAGTCATGATATGGAATGGTTTGGACCAGTCAGGAGCTTGTAGAATGGGTGTTTCTACTAGCTTCTGTTTCAGAGTTTGAATAGCTACTTCGCATTCCTTGGTTCACTCAAAAGGTATTTCCTTTTTCATTAATTCCACCAATGATTTGGCAACCTTTGAAAATTTCTCAATAGATCTCCTATAGTAGCCAATATGTCCAAGGAATGACCAAATATCTTTGACAGTTTCTGGTTGACAGGTAATTTCTTGGATAACTTTAATTTTCTTAGGGTCTACCTCTATTCCTCTGTGTGAGATTTTGTGCCCTAGTACTACATCCTCTTGGACCATCAAATGGCTTTTCTACCAGTTGAGCCTCAAATTTGTTTCTACACATCTTTTTTAACACTTGCTCTAACTGTTCTAAGGCTTGATCAAAGTTTTCTCCATAGGTGGAGAAATCATCCATAAAGACTTCTACACCATTTCCTATTTGCTATTGGAAGATGCTTAGAACTAGTCGTTGAAATGTTGTAGGGGCATTGCACAAGCCAAATGGCATCTGTTTGTATGCAAATGTTCCCCAAGGAGTAGTGAACATAGTCTTGGCTTGGCCTTTTGGGGCTATTTGTATTTGATTATATCCACTATATCCATCCAGAAAATTGTAGTAGCAATGCCCTGCGATGGTGTCTAAGACTTGGTTAACAAATGGCAATGGAAAGTGATCTTTGAATATTTCCATATTCAATAGCTTGAAATCTATGCACACCCTCCATTTGCCTTCCTTTTTAGGCATAATAACTAAGGGGCTAACACATTCGCTATTAGTAATGGGGTATATGAACCCAGCCTTGAGAAGTTATTCGATTTCTTCCTTAACTACTTACTTTAGCTTTGGGTTCAAACACCTCTACAGTTGTCTTCGAGGCTTCATGGAGGGGTCGGTGTAAATCCTATGTTGGCATATCCTAGGATCTATTCCAGTTAAATCGAGATATGACCAAGTGAAGAATTTTGACCATCTATTGATTACCTTTAGTAGTTCTTCTTTCTGTTGAGAAGCAAGCTTAGGGTTGATAATTACCGATTTTCCATTTTTAAAGAACATGTATTCCATACTAGTGGGAAATGGTTTCAGCTCAAGGGGCTCCTACTTAAATTTCTCAGGGATTTTCAACTTCCCCCAGTTAACATTTTCAAGGTTAAGACTTGGAAGTTGGTGGTGGACTTGCTCTAATGCATTTATGCTATTGATGTAAGCACAAGTTAAACCCTAAGTTGGTTCCATGCATATGACTGAACTACTTTCTTGATCAGCTATCAGCCACTGGGTGCCTTCCTATTGTGTGGCTGTTGCATACAAGCATCTTTGTATGTCGATCACTTGTGCATACTGATTGCATGTAGGCAATGTTAAACTTTGCACAAACCATGACCTCTATATGTAATTATACCTTGTTTCACTATATGTGATGCATGAAACTTTCTTCTTCTTGATATTTCCAAATGTATTTTCCTTTGATATTTCTAGGAAAAGATCATAGATTTCTAGGCATGCATTGATGGTGCTTAGCCATACTCTTCTCATTATGATTGGGAAGTTCCCCTTACCATTGTTCACCTAACTTACTAGGAAGTCAGCTGGGTACGACCACCCACAAACAATGGTAAGAATGTCTTCCACCAGTTCCAATGGGATAGTGATAGACTGTTTGGCCAACTCTAGATGGATGTTCCTCTTTTTCAATGGAGGCAGGTTCTAGGCCTTGTACATTTCTTGAGAAATCAAGTTGACATCGAAACCTGAATCCAAAAGAGCCTTGCATGATGTATTTTCAGCGATTTGTACGCATATCAGAGGACTGCCAAGATCAAATAATTTCTTGGGAAGGTAGCCAGCTGTGGTTCAATTGGTAACAACATGTGTTAGCATGACCGTATGTGTTGAGTGTGATGGTTGAGTTGAAGGAGGCTCCAAAGTTTTGATTGTTAATGAGGCTTGTAAGGAATCAGCCACTTATGATTGCAAGGGCTTGGTTGGTCTGTTGGTTCTAAAGAAAATTATTTTCTTCATGTGGTTGTTGGAACCAAAAATAGGTTGAGAATTAATAGCCCTTGTGGTATTACGTTGCTCCAGTTGGGTAGGAATTTCACCTTGCATTGCGAGAGCAAGTGGTAGTGGAGTTATTGGTGGAAGAGATGTGGCTGAATGAGAAGGATGATATGCTTACAGAATATCACCCCTAGAAGAGGGAGTCCCATAATACTAATGGGCTTTCTAGTGAGGTTGAGGAGTGACGTGACTAGTAAAGTCAAGTGGGGAGATTGGCTGCTGCACGTAATATCCATATGGGTCAGGTTACTAGTAAGAATATTGTTGCCTTGGTGGTGGCATTCCCCATAATTATGGGTGCTACCACTATTGATATTGCTCAATCGATTGTGGCAGAGTTCCACTAGGATAATATGTTAAGAATTTGTGGAACTATCTTGGGTTACCTTGGGGTTAAGGTAACTTTTGGGGTGGTTGCCATTTGTTCAATTGTGGGTTGAGTGCATACACCCCAAACTCTTGCAGATGTGAGATTACAGGGCAACATCCCTTAGGATGGTCATATTGACATATTTCACATCCACTATCATTGTCTATTTTCGAATCCACAACCTCTTCAATGATGGCAAATTTTCCCTTACCCTTGCTACGTGCATGTTCAACTTCTCTCTTTTTTCTTTTTTCACGATCACTACCATGCTCTCTAGACTCCTCTACTATTTTAAGAACAGATTGAAATCTATTATCTAGGAAACCCCACATTTAGTCTACCTTTTTCGATACTTCTGATGTCAACTTTTGGATAGGCAAAGTTTTCCTATTTACCATCTCTTTGAGTGGTGACTCTTCTTCATCCTCACAAAATCTTACTCCCCTCTTCTGAGCTCTTCATGCATGATTCAATCAAACTCCATAGATAGACTAGTTGTGGTATCTAAATAGTTACTCATAGATCATAGTTCACTGTCTTCCCACCTGGGCTAGTATTAGCTTTGTGATGTATGGTTTAGTCTAGAGTGAGGTGTATGATGTGTTCCTACACTAATGCTACTCCTAAGTATGATGGGAAATCATATCAACTAAGCTAGGAGAGAGGATGAGAGGGAATCTAAACTAGCCTGAGTGTGATGAGCATTTGTTCCTTAATCATCCATACACATCTTGTACCTCGTGCATAACTACCATTGGGATTACCAAGCACATGGCCTAGGTACACTACTAGGTTACCAAGTAGTCACACTTAAATGCTCGTGATTGAGTCATACTTATTCCGCTTTACTAGGAGATAAGGATAGAGAGATATTAACTAAGAAAGAAATAAATAACAATAATAATTAAATAATTAAGCTAAGTGGATGCTGCAATGATGAAGCAATCTTAATCTTTATTGCCAGTCATGTGCATATCCAAGTACGTCACACTCGAATAAGGATGTCATATAGTTACAATCATCACACTACGAGCATGCACTGGGAGAAAGGGTTGANGTTACAATCATCACACTACGAGCATGCACTGGGAGAAAGGGTTGAGAGGAAAAACTGACAAAAATTTCCTACCTTAATACTAAAAAACTTAAAAACTAAAAACTAAAAACTCCTTTACCAAATTTTTCTACCTCTTATTTATAGATGAGAAGATAGGCTAGGATATCGCATACATGATATCATGTCTAAGTTGTGATATCGTGTACGTGATATCATGGGTGCGATATCACGGCCAATAATTCATGACTCATCATACCCCCATGACTGAATGAAAACTCATCCTTGAGTTAAAGTGAGAACAAGCTCCATTGATTACACAGTGGATAGGTATGGGATTATTGACTGACTAAAATGGATTCATGATGTAGTGTGGAATTAAAACAAAATTGAGACACAACACAAATAATGCAAAAGAAAATCCTATAACTACAAAATTGGGTGAAACTCATGTAGTTCCTGGTGGCAGTGGCTCCTCCATGGGTGCCTTTCCCTTGTCTTGCACTCCAAGTCTTGGGATTTGATGGTGTTGAAGTATGGCCTGAATTTTCTCCTCTTGTAAGGCCTTGAGTGCCTTGGCATGCGCATAAGTTTATGCTTGTGCCATAGAGGCATCCCAGTCAGCCTTCTCTTTTTCTTCCACCACCCTTTTATTCTCTATCAAAAGTTTATTAAGTTGCTCGATTCTGAAAGTGTCCAGCTGGTTCTGAGCAACCTTTGGCCCTATATTCAAAAGTTTTAATACTTTTGAAATGGCTTGAACAGAGAAATCAATAGTCACACCACAAATTTTAACCATGGTGCCTTCTTCTTTGTTGTGCCAAAATTGGTACATTTCCCCTAAGTACTAGGCATTACTTTCAGAGAGGGTAGGCCACAATGGGGACCCTTTGAGGTGATCCCTAATGGCCTACAGAGAAAATTCTATGAAAGTTCCAAAGTTTAATTCCATGATCACTACAATGGACCTTTCATGAATGGCCTAAACATAATCCTGGGGCAACGTGAGATGTCGTTCCTATTCAGACACTGCAGCAGCTCTTCCTTTTGCCTGCCTTGATTGTATAGTGGTTGGGTCTTCTTGATGGATACTAAATGATTATTCTTCCTCCTCTGCATGTTGTTTGGTAGGAACTTGTCTCTCACCTCTCCTAGGTCAATTGATCACACCTTGAGCAGAACCTTCCTGTTGTCTATGTTTCAAGGCCATCTAGAATCACATGGGGCCAATCGTTAGTAAGGTTGTTACCAAAGTTAGGTTATACCTTACGGCTTGCCTTAATGAATTTTCTTTATCTCCGTGTGATGTTAATTATTAGGAGAAAATGTCCCTGAAAGATTATAATATTTAATCCTCTTTGCTTAGGTAGTTTCCAATCTAGTTTCCTAGTATAACTAAGGAGATGAAATTGTTTTTGGCTCATTTATCCTTAATTTCATAACTAATTACCCTTAATAATGTCCTTTGGCTGATGATAAATTTCAAAAAAATTATGTGCTATTCGGTGTGTTCCCCTCCCCCACGACTAAGTTGAAGACTCTGGGTTCAAGTAGGTTCAAACGGAATGAAAATTGGAGTACCAACAAGTGAATTATGGATATGAAAGCAGGGGACATGCAATCATGAGTCATAGAGAGAAATTTGAAAAACTTCCCTCAAGTGAACAATTGCAAATGCTGTTGATTAGCGTAGAGGGTCGCATATATATATATATTTTTGATGCGTCGACCACCATATCACGTACACGATATCGTGGCCTATCGAAGTTAGGGCACTTTATAGAATGTACCGAATTTTTAATATTTTTTTGAAATTAAATGATGTAAACTAAGGACATTTGGATGAGTGTTAAAGGGTTCAAGGGTAATTCAATTAGTTCTGAAGGCATGAAAATTATGATGGTATGGAATTTATCAATAATGACCTCAGATGGTAAGGGAGAGAAAAAGGCTATGTGATGGTTCATAGGAACTTTTGAATCAGAGGGATATAAATAAAGGAAATAATATCATTGAAACTATGCTAAGGGTAATAGATGGTGTGTGGAAGATGTGTTATGAGTGTAAATTATAAAAATTATGCAAGTGGGTCCTCCCCAATGTAGGTTCCAACCTCTAATGCCCTTGTGTAACCACACCTTCAAATGTCCATAGGCACTAGAAGGGTTAAATGTAATCCACATTGGTTCCACAAAACACACACATGTAAGTATCATTGAAAGGAGGTAAGAATTCTACACTACACAATACATGAGCTACAATTACATGAACAACGAGATGAGATGGTCTATAGAAGGGATTATAGAGATTGGGACATGAGGTAACTGACCTAGGGCACAATGGATCCTACATGTAAGGCATGATTAATGTGTCATTAACCTATTGTTCCTAGATCAGGACTAATTCCATTCCTCTTATTAGTGACACTACATTGTTTCATCCCATGATGAGCGACTATGATAGTACCATAACAACAAGGCATATGATCACTTGACATTTTGTTCAAGGGACGAGTGATTTTTTGCTTTGTGCCACTTTCTTTGTTTGTTTGTTTTTTATGTTGAATCTAAAGAAGCCACCAAACCTTAGGCATGGGTGCATGTCTTTCTTGTGGAACCCCCTAGAATAGCATTGGATTTTTGAATGCCTTGTGATTACTCTTACTCCCATTTTGCGTTATATCTACAAGGATCTTAGTACAACCACATTGTGTGATAACTCTCATAGACGTCACCAAAGAGAATCCGCAAGTCCCCTTGATGTCACACCCTAATCATTCCCTCTTGGTCCATCCTTCTTCATTCTAGGTACAATGAACACAAAATTAATTTTAAGTTTTAAGAATGCAAGAATATCATTGTACCCTCAAACAGAACCTCTTATTTGTAGAATGGATGAGTGGGTGTAATGGGCTCACTATCCAAATCATTGATCACTCGAGACTTGATAACATAGAACACACCTCAACTAATGAGCCACATGAGTGTTTTATTTGTAGATGATATTACTTATAAAAAGATAAAAAGATAACATAAAAAGAAATTGGAAAACTGGAAAACAAAAAATTGTAAAATTAAAGAAAATGAAAAATATTTATTAATCTTGCTTGTTATTAGAATGGGAGATATCCCCCATAACTAAATAGTTGAGCATAGAGAGGATTAATAAATGAAAGATGAGGATCCTTGCATGTTGGAAATATTGAAACTTGGTCCTACGTACCCCATTGGGGTTCACACACCTAATTATAGTAAGCATAGTGGGGAAATTTATAAGATGTGGTTCCTAGGTAAAGAGTTGATCCACTATGATACTTGAGACCATAAGATGGTATGCAAGGATCAGGATGTCATCCTCCATGACTGTAGTCACTAGGCCGTATGGTTCTTAGAGTGTTAATTGGTGGCCTTGATGAAGTGACATGAGGCATTGGGTTTGAGGAGGAGGATGCACCACAGTGTTGGACTTGTGCTGAGTTGGAGAATGCAGTGGCCTTGGAACTATGTTGCCCCTTCCTACAGTCATGTCTAAAGAAGGGATGCCTTCGATGTTGAGGAGGTCTCTCACTACTATTGGCAATAGTAGCACAAGTAACGTTTGTGGGTTGTTTCTCTAGTGTAGAAACTTTAGGAACAGTTGGTGGTGATGTAGAAGGAGGGAAAGGATGAGAATGTTAAAATTTAGGAGAAGCGTAAGGTCCACAAGGCGGTGGTTGTGTTGAGGACATGGGCTAATAGTATTGAGGAGAATGATAATGTGGCAAGATAGAGTATGTTGACCCAGTTGGGAAAACAGGATGTTGGACTAGATAAGCATTTGGATTCGGATGATACAAAGGGTGTCTCCAGTTTAGGGATGGATTCCCCCATGACTGGGATTGTTGCCACTGTGATCGAACACAGTATCTCTGTATGAACTCTTGGTGTAACGTGCTTTCCCAATGCTCATATAAATTTAACAAGATTGGGCATTGGCCCTTGGGGTGATTGTACAGGAAAATGTTGCATTCATATGTATGATTGGTAGTTGGGCTCTTATTTTCTTCAACCCTTCTTTCCAATTGTCTAATGATATTTTTTCCTGCTTCTCGGGTTGTCAAAAATCTATCTCCAATAATATTGATATATTCCCCACACTTTTTATGCATCCATTCCAGCATCTTATTGATCTTTACCTTGATTTCCTCTAATGATAGTTGTATTGGGAAAGATGGTTCTTCCTCCTTAAGATAGGTTGATTTCTCCTTTTTGTGATTATGGACCTCTGTTAAGTTGAGATTTTGGTCCCGTTGATGTTTTGCAACACTCTCCCATCTAGCCATTTCTCCTTCTTCTTTTGCTACCCGCTTAATAAGCTCTTAGAATTGATGGATTCGTAGTTCGTATAGTTGACCTTGGGCATAGATCCCTATGGTCTCTCTTGTTTCATCACAAAGCCCATCAATGATATGGTACATTAGCCTTTCCTTAGAGAACTCATGGCCTGGATAGTTGTTTAATAGTGCATAATATCTTTCTAAGGCCATGTCCAAGGGTACATGTTGTGCTTATTTTCACTCTTGGATTTGTTTCCTCAAGGTCGACACTCTTGCGTAGGTTTGATATTTTTCATTAAAGAGTTCTACCATTGTTGGACAACATTGAATTGAATTTGGTTTTAATGATATATACCATACTTTTGCTTGGCCAATGAGTGTCATAGGAAATAGCTTGAGTTTTTTCCAACCATTATCAATGTTGTTCCATGCACATGCATCATAGAAGGTTTGTAAATGTTGTTGCGGATCTAATTCATAGCCTCCTGAGAAATTGGAAAAGTTGTTTAAATCGATCCTGGTTAGACGGCTCTCTTTATGATGCCTATAGGAGATTCAAATAGCCTCTTGTATTTGCTTTAGGCTTGTAGTGGCTAGTAGGGGTTCATCATCATTGAGTAAGTTATGATTTTGTGCATTGGAACAATGCTGCCTTCATTTATGTTTATAAGAAATCCCCACCTTAGATTGCATACTCCAATCTTCATTGTCATATAGTTTGTTGGTTCTCCAATGAATTACCTCACTAGATGTGACATTATCATAGCCTTGTAGGGGAGGAATGGTTGTACAATTGTATGTGAATTTGTATGTGACTTTTCATAATTATTTCTTCCTAAAAGATATATCATTAATTCTGATACAGTGACATTGTATGATATGACTAATCTAGATAACTAGCACCGTCCCTAGCAATAGCGCCAATGATGAGTGGTAAGGTACCCCTACACTCAACCATACGAATATGAATGCTTCACGCACAATCTGGTCAAACTCCGCATACGGACTAGTTGTGGTATCTAGATAGTTACTCGTAGATCGCAATTCATTGTCTTCCCACCTAGACTAGTATTAGCTTTGTTACGTATGGTTTATTCTAGAGTGAGATGTATGATGTGTTTCTACACTAATGCTACTCCTAGGTATGATGGGAAATAATATCAACTAAGCTAGGAGAGAGGATGAGAGAGAATCTAAACTAGCCTAAGTGCGATGAGCATTCGTTCCTTAATCATCCATACACATCTTAGACCTCATGTATGACTACCACTTGGATTACCAAGCACATGGCCTAGGTACGCTACTAGGTTACCAAGTAGTCACACTTAAATGCTCATGATTAAGTCGTACTCATTCCATGTTACTAGGAGATAAGGGTAGAGAGATATTAACTAAGAAAGAAATAAAGAACAATAACAATTAAATAATTAAGCTAAGTGGATGTTGCAATAATGAAGTAATCTCGATCTTTACTTCTGATCATGTGCGTGTCCAAGTACGTTAGATTCGAATAAGGATGTCGTACAATTACAATCATCACACTGCGGGCATGCACTGGAAGAAAATGTTGAGAGGAAAAAATGATAAAAAGTTCCCTACCTGAATACTAAAAAACTAAAAAATCCTTTACCAAATCTTCTCACCTCTTATTTATATATGAGGAGACAGGCTGCGATATCGCATACGTGATATCATCTCTAGGCTATGATATTGCATACGTGATATTGCATATGTGATATCATGGGTGCGATATCATGGCCAACAATTCATGACTCATCATACCCCCACAACTGAATGAAAACTCATCCTCGAGATAAAGTGAGAACAAGCTCTATTGATTACACAATGGATAGGTATGGGATTATTGACTAACTAGGATGGATTCATGCCGCAGTGTGGAATTAAAAAAAATTGAGACACAACATGAAGAATGCAAAAGAAAATCCTATAACTAAAAAATTGGGTGGAACTCATGTAGTTCCTAGTGGTGGTGGCTCCTCCATGGGTGCCTTTTGCTCATCTTGCGCTCCAGGTCTTGCGATTTGATGGTGTTGAAATATGGCCTAGAGTTTCTCCTCTTGTAAGGCCTTGAGTGCCTTGGCATGCGTGTAAGTTTTTGCTTGTGTCATAGAGGCATCCCAGTTATCCTTCTCTTTTTCTTCCACCACCCTTTTATCCTTTGTCAACAGTTTATTAATTTGTTTGGTTCTCAAAGTGTCTAGCTAGTTCTAAGCAACTTTTGGCCCTGTATTCGGAAGGTTTAATACTTCTGAAATGGCTTGAACAGAGAAATCAATAGTCACACCACAAATGTTAACTATGCTACCTTCTTCTTTGTTGTGCCAAAATTGGTACATTTCCCCTAAGTACCAGGCACCACTTTCAGAGAGGGTAGGCCACAATGGAAACCCTTTGAGGTGATCCCTAACAACCTCTGAAGTAAATTCTATGAAAGGTCCAAATTTTAATTCCACGATCACTATAGTTAATATGGACCTTTCATAGATGGCCTAAACACAATCCTAGGGCAACATGAGATGTCGTCCCTATTTAGACACTGCAACAGCGACCTTATATGATATGACTAATCTAGATAACTAGCACTACCTCTAGCAACGGTGCCAATGATGAGTGGCAAGGTACCCCTACACTCAACCATATGAATACGAGCACTTCATGCATGATCTACTTGAACTCTGCAGACAAACTAGTTGTGGTATCTAGATAGTTACTCGTAGATTACAGTTTTCTATCTTCCCACCTAGACTAGTATTAGCTTTGTCACATATGGTTTAGTCTAGAATGAAGTGTCTAATGTGTTCCTACACTAATGCTACTCCTAGGTATGATGGGAAATAATATCAACTAAGCTAGGAGAGAGGATGAGAGGGAATCTAAACTAGCCTAAGTGTGATGAGCATCTATTCCTTAATCATCCATACACATCTTGGACCTCGTGCATGACTACCACTAGGATTACCAAGCACATGGCCTAGGTATGCTACTGGGTTACCAAGTAGTCACACTTAGATGATCGTGATTATGCTGTACGCATTCCACGTTACTAGGAGATAAGGGTAGAGAGATATTAACTAAGAAATCAATAAATAACAATAACAATTAAATAATTAAGCTGAGTGGATGCTGCAATGATGAAGTAATCTCAATCTTTATTGTCGGTCATGTGTGTGTCCAAGTCCGTCACACTCGAATAAGGATGTCATATAATTATAATCATCACACTACGGGAATGAACTGGGAGAAAGGGTTGAGAGGAAAAACTGACAAAAATTTCCTACCTTAATACAAAAAAACCAAAAAACTTAAAAACTTAAAACTAAAAAATCCTTTACCAAATCTACCTGCCTCTTATTTATATATGAGGAGACTGGCTACGATATCGTGTACATGATATTGCATACATGATATTATGGGTGCAATATCACAACCAACAATTCATGACTCATCAACATCTATGATGCCTATGTTATTCCCTACTCTCCCTTCTTCTATGTCATGACTCTCTAGAGTGCTCTCATCCCCTTTCCTAGCTGTTTCATCTATGACTTCCACTTTGTCTACCTTTATCCCCATGGTATCTTTCTTTATGACTAAGTCTGAACACTGAAGGAGAGGGTGAAGGAGATGATGAAGATGAAGAAGAAGGAGAACCGTCACCATGACAATGTCTACTACCTTCTCTTCTGCAATCTTAGCCCCGATCACCATTGTAATCAGAATGTTCACCTTTATCATGAGTTCGTGTCCCTTCTTTGGACCCTTTGTGCCCGTGAGTATCAGAACCTAGGTTATGAATAGTAGAATGAAGGTTTTAATACAAAACCCCTTGGCCAAAGTCAAGGGGAGGAATATTGTTGTATGGGTGACTACCTAAGGTAGGTTCACCACCCTCATTTTTGCTTAAGACATGTGGGACATCCTATGACCACTTACCCTTCAAAGACTTATGATGCCTCTCCTATTGCAAATCCCTTTAACATTGTGCCTCCATGGGATGGTATTCTCTCGAGTCATGGTCTTGCACAACGTATTCTGCATGTAACTACGACATGCCAATTTGTGTGAGAGCACGAAGAAGCATGCTTGGGACTAAATGATCAGGAGGTAGCACTATGTTACCTTCTAAGTCTCGCCAACATAGTTTTTTATCTTGATGGAGGATAAAGGTGAAGTCTGGTATATACTCATTAGGATGAATATATACCACTCAAACTTGTTGAGGGACTGGCATATCAACATCATTTGTATTATGCCACCGACTATTTCCTGTTTCAGACCTAGGCGGTGAGGTGCTTTCGTACGAAAAAGGAGACATACTTGTTTGTTTAGTGTGCAATGTATTCTTGTTTATTATTTTCTCAATAAATCCTAAGGGTTCTTTCTAATGATGTGAATGATTTCCTATGTTCTAGTTAGCACACAAATAACTAAGTCCCCAGCAACGATGCCAATGATGAGCAGCGAGGTACCCCTACACTCAACCATACGAATATGAGTGTTTCACGCACGATCCAATCAAATTCTAAGGACTAAGTTCTTATGCACCCTTATGGAACAAGGACAAGTTGATTGATGTTGTCTTCCCAAACTTACTTGTATGTCACGATTGTATGGTTAAGTAAGCTTGAGGCATATGATTTTTATATCTTTTATGTTTTTATGTCCTGTGCTAATAGGGAAGGAGAGAGATAACTAAGTGACTAATTTAACTTAACTACTCATTAACTAAGTTCTAACTAATCCTAACACCAGCATCCGTTCCCACTTTTCGTACACATCCTAAACCAGTGCAACACTACTAGGATTACCAAACGCTAATCATTACTAGGTTACCAAGCATTACACATATGCTCGAAGTGGTCGTGCTTGTGTGTTTTAAAAATTTTCTTAATTGATCAAAATGAATTGCTATGCTAATAATAGAAATGTAAAGTTCATAAAACAAAATAAAATAAAATAAATTCATAAGAAAATAAAATAAAATAAATGTGTAAGAAAAAAAATCTCAAGTGCTGCAAGGATGAATCAAAGAGCTCTTCTTTATTGCTATACACAAGATGTGCTTAGGTACATAATGCTCGAATAAAGATCTATCCACACTTAGACCTCTTGTTGTGGGCACTTGGAAAATACTCTAACTTTCAAAAAGACTACAAGAGTTTCACTACTTGACTGCTAAAAGACTTCCCTCCCAATTGTGCACCTGGGCACTGTATTTATAGGCTTGGGAGCAACTACTCTAATAATTAGAATAATTGCTAAAGTAACCACTAGAGTAACCTCTCTAATAATTAGAATAATTGCTAGAGTAACCACTCTAATAATTAGAGTAACTGCTCTAATAATTAGAATAACTGCTAGAGTAATTGCTCTCATTAGGAATGAAGCTTTAGATAGTTTGGTCATGTCACATCACAACTACAAAGAAAGAAAAAGAGGTATAAGAATGTTAGAAAATGAATCTAGCATAACAAATTGTTAGGAAACTCACCATCAAAAAACTAAAAAGACAGAAAAAAAGATTAAAATAGAGAATAATTGAGAAAGAGAACTCATGTAGCTAACCTCACTTTGTTAGGCAAATCTAGAATGATGATAACAATTTGTAAGGTATTAGAACCTAAAATAATTTAAACATATATACACCCCAACATATATAGTCCAAATAGAACTTACTAACTCAGCATTTTTTACCAAAATTGAACTTATGACTTTGAGCTTCCAAGTCAGCAATATTACCAATAGGATAACACTTCATTGTTATGAGGCTCGTAATTTAACTATAAGCACACCCCAAAACATATGTATAATATAGTTTATTAGAAGATTTATAGAATAATATAACAATGCCTCCTGTATAGCCTAAACCAATAACATCTTGCTTATCAAGACAATGAGCTAACCACTGGAGCCACTTGGGATGATGAATTCCAAATTTATTACTTATTGTATCAAATCATTTACTATGGATGGTTATTGAAATTGAAATTATGAGTGTAGAAACACAAAATAAATAGACTATTAGTACACTCAAGATATATGATCAACATGATACCTTAGAAGAATTAGAGATAAATAAAATAATGTTTTAAGTATTCCTGGAATTATATAAAATGAAATGAAGCTTTATTATGCTTGAAGACATATAGGATCTATAGGAAAAATATTTCATTTTCATGAAAAATAAAGATAGACTCTACAAATTGACCAAGCACAGATGAAGGCATCAAAAACAAACAATACAAGCTTTTTTCTATAATAGTATAACATCGTCTTAAATAAGTAGTCATAGCACAAAAAAGAAGTTCATGTAACTCATCTTCAAGGGTTCTTGATTGGCACAACATACAAATTTTCTCTTCTCAGGAGAGGTGAATCCATTTTCCACTTTTAATTCTAAGATGAAAAGAACTTTAAGTAAAGCTTGCTTATAGCATTTTGATACTTTATGAGAATAGCAACTTAGAGATAGTGAGCTTCTACATCTAGTTTATTAGATCTAATGTGGTGAAAATAAAATTTCCTCTTGCCTTCCACATTAGCCTACATATGTGTTAAAACCTTCTAGTTGACTAGTTTGTGAATATGCTTAGGATTTACTACATGTCCTCCCAAGAAATATTCCATTTTCTCAACCATTTTATCCCTTGAATATACCAATCATGGTCTTGAAATTCTTCAAGAACTACTTTAGAAAATTTGTCTTACCTTAAGATATACAAATTATGAGTATATATAATGAATATACAAAAGGCTTCTGCTTCTAAAGGTAATAAATCATACTCACATAATTACATTGAGTAACGTGTTTGCATCTTCACCTTTAACTCATTGAGAAGAAATTATTATTATTTTTTGTGTTTTTCAATATCTTTTTAAAGTTTAGCACTAAGTCTAGGTTCCCAAACAACACATCTATACAATGTAGTAGAATAGATGATAGACATATATGAAGTGTTAGAACCTAAAATATAAATATATTAAAAATAAAAATTTATAGTACAAAGGAAAGAAGCAAAGGAGAAACTTGAAAATAACAAAAAGAAAAGGCCCAATAGTTTTAGGAATGCCTTTTCAAATTTTCATCCCTATGACCAATCCTAAAAAACCTCCTCTCTATGGTAGGAAAAGGATCAGACCATTCCCTTATTTAGAAGTTTCCAAATGGGTTTTCACTCCTACTAATGACTTCTTGTTAATAAAAGAGAAAAACTAAAGAGAGAAATATTTAGAAATTCAGCTGAAGTATCAATTGTTGAATGATGTCATGTTAAACTAACAAAAAAAGAGAATTAGCTAGAGAATCTATGTGAAAAACCACATTACGTCAAAACTTCTAAATGACATAAAAAATAAGATGATGAAAGTAATGCTAAGTATGAAGTAGAAATCCTTAAAGTTAAGGAGTATCAAACTTAATTTGATTCTTCTAATTTGGTTCTTTTTGATTGGAGAAATGAAAGAACCAACTTAGTTGTGATACTAATGAGAAAGAAGATTAAGTAGTCATACAAACTATAGAATGACAAGAAGCTAACACTGGATTCTAAGAAGATAATTGCATAACTTTTCCTATCTTATGACAACCCTAACATCAAATCAATTATGGATGTAGAGAGGTAGATCAAGAAAGAGGAAAAGCAAAAGAAAATTTCAAATGAGATATACAATGTTACACTTACATTCAACTAGTATTTTATACCTTTTGAAAATGCACTCATGAAGATCAATATAAACAAGTGCATTTCCACTCTCAATGAATTTTGAATTTGATCTTTGAATCAAACATATACCAATAGCCTCATGAAAAGCTTCATAAAGAATAATACTACAACGTTAAAAATGTGTATTCTAATACCAATGGATATAACCATAGGTAGAAAATCCAAGGTAGAAACCATCACTAAGCTTTAAGATAAAAATGTAAGCTTTTGGATCCTTGACAACCATCATACAATTCATGCAGCAAATAAGTTTTTGCAAAGAAAAGATATAAGTGCACTTGTTCATTAGTATTTTGAAGAAAGGTAATGTTCAATAGCATTAAAAAATAAATTTTAATTATATATGTATAACTTGATGAAGCTTACTTTGAAATACGGACCAACAAAAATTCTATCACTAGATATACTAATAGATTTCATAATATAAACATGTAAGAATGTTAACAATAACCCATGTTATGTTAAGGAGGTTCAACATGCAAGAAGCTACTACTATCAAAATAATATTTCATTTGAAATTATTGGGAAGCATATGGATGAGAATATAACAAGAGCATATAATAAATTAATAGATATTCTTAAGTGAGAAGTTTGTGACTGATTACTTAAGTTTTTTTGTAGCATAATTTATATTATATTAATACACTATTTGAACTATTAACAAATATACAGAAAAAAATTTACAAAATCAAAGTTTTTTCTACAAATGTCTAATAATTATTATAATATTTTGAATAAGGTTTTTGAAATGTTCTAGACTAGGCAAATAGAAAGTTGCCCACATTTATAAATTGATAAGGTCTATACAAAAAATAGTCTCAAGTTTTTAATCCTAAATGTCTTTCAATCATTCTATGGATTAATAGAAGATGAACACAAAGATGTGATGAACAAGATCAAAAATGAAAAAATAATTCTTAAGAACTTTAAAACTAAAGACATTGAAAGAAAAGTAATGATCAGAGAATTGTGAAAAATGGAAGAATACTATAATGATTTAAAATCGTTTCATGCATTAAGGGTGACACTTGTGGCTTTCTACAAAAAGAAAATATGATCATGAAAGGCTAAGAGACCTACAACTCAAAAATATGCAAGAGAAGTATTAGCTAGATAATGGACTGATTAATGAACTGCTAGCCAAACTAGATGTTGAACAATAAAACTAGTTAGCATAATATATATCATTTCAACATCTACATAGAAGATCTTCTAAAAAATTTGGTGCCAAACTTGAAGTAATATAGAATAAATTATTATTTTACTAGAAACCATTGCAATATTATAAGCTTGTGTCTTTAGAGAGTTTTAGATGATCTTTCAACTCTTGGTATAGAAATTCCATTATATATCTTGGACTTCAAAAACATATAGATAAAAATGCCAACCCTAATGTTTGAGGTGCTATTCAAACTAATTCAATAGACTACAATAATTACATAACTTTTGTTGTAAATATCCTGGATGATCATTGGAACTTTTGAATAGCTTTTGTGAGAAATCCAAGGAATGGATTCTAGAAGGTACAAGCTTGAACATGAAAAAATTTATCATTATACACATAGCAAAATGTATTTGCTAGTTTTCTTCACTTTTGAGATAACAGTATTTGATTACTTTGAGGATATAGAAAATTATGAATGTCGTACACATACATCTACATTAGGAAATGTTAGTATTCTATCACTGAAAATGTTAACAAGGTGTGATGAAAAAAAATTTAATTTCAATTTAGAGAAGTCATATATTCTAGACTCACATCCTAAAAATTAATCTTCTTTTAAGGAACTAATGATGACTACTTCGTGAATATTGTATATCTCTACTAATGAGTCGTGAGGTACCCCTACACTCAACCATATGAATACGAGCATTCATGCACGATCCAGTCGAACTCCAAGGACTAAGTGCTTATGTGCTTACATAGAACAAGGATGGATTATGTGATCGTTATCTTTCCAAGCGTACTTGTAAGGCACGATTGTATGATTAAGTAAACTTGAGGTATATGATTTTTATGCTTTTTTATGTTTTATGTTCTTGGTGCTTAAGATGGAGAAATGAAATGTGGAAGTAACTAATTTAATTAAACTAACCAACTATGCTCTATCTAGTCCTAACACTAGCATCTATTCCCACTTGTTGGACACATCCTAAACCAGTGCAACACTACTAGGGTTACCAAACTCTAGTCGTTACTGGGTTACCAAGTGTTCCACATACGCTCAAAGTGGTTGTACTGAGTGTACTAATGTGTTGATAATTAACAGTTCAATAAAATAGCATTAATTAACTAATGAGAGTAGCGAGTAATAGTAAATAAAATTTAAATGAAATAAGTAATCTATTCTGAATGTTGCAAGGTTTATCACAAAGTTCATCTTTATTTCTAAACACAAGGTGTGCTCATGCTTGAATAAAGATCCATTCACTTTATGAATCCTACTATGGAAGCTTAGAAATAATTCTAACTTTGGAAAGGGAAAACTAAAATATTTTGGCTAAGGGATTGAAAAACTAACTCCCAAACCAAGTGCCCCATAGCATCTTATTTATAGACAACGAGATAGGTTCTGACATTGGGTGTCCGATATTGCTTCATGGGCTCTAATATCACGGACCTGATATTGTGGATCTGATATTGTGGTCCTGATATTGCAACTCATCATACCCCCATGATTGAATGAACACTTGTCCTCGAGTTCCTTACAAAATATTGGGAAGGTATGGGATTATTGACTGAACAACAATATGACAATGACATGGCATGATAGACTCAAAGTGCCCGGTGAATGGATCAACAAACATATTATAGCATTGGTGTTCATAACCATTGTGGTGAACACTGTACATAAATGACATCCAGACCCACATTTGACAGCTTGAAGAGAGAGAAATGAAAATGAGGCTTGTTGCTGCCGACATAAAAAATGTACACACCATTATTCATTCATGGCCACATGATCAAGCTTGTTTCCTATGTAAATGCTTTTTGCTTCAATCCATCCTGAGTGCTCCCTTCTATCCCATTCCATTATTCATGTGATCACCATTCGCACACACAACACAGTCACGAATTAGTAAGAATAAATAAGATATAATGTAATTGATACCTTGCCTCGATATGAAGCACATTAGCTAGGTTGTGGGTATGGTAGATACTAGGTTAGAGGTTTATAAATAATGACTACCCAAGGTGTAGGGGTGAGATAAGTAATGGAATGGAAAAATTTGTGAGAGGGCTCCCATAACTAAGAGTGAACCTCCGGTAGCAATAGGGTGGAAAAAATAAAGAAAAAAAAAGATGAGAGAAATAACAACAGTGAAGCCAATAAAACAAAGACAAAAATAGATGTCATTGATGGGGTGAAGTATGAAATAGTTGATTGCAAGAAATGTTTAAGGGAAAGATCTTAACAATTTCACCAAAAAAGGAATGCCAGTGGGTCCTCCCCAAAGTAGGCTCATGCCCTTTATGCCATGAAAATCCCACAAACCAAAGAGTCCATAGGCTCTAGGAATGACATATGGAAAGAATGGCTAAGAACTTACCCACAAGAGTGTCCCAAAGAATAACAATGCTTCAACCAAGATATAGACTAATCATAAAATTGGCAATGAGGTGAAATATGGAAAGCAATACGGAAAGAGAGAATGGAATGGAATGGAATCCCAAAATCAAGGTTGTGTAAAGTCCCTTGTGCAGTATGTGATTAAGGTGACTTAATAGAATTCATTCCAAATCTAGATTAAGACTAACCACATCTAGTGACCTTGCATCAATACACTTGACCAACCCATCCTCCTGAAGAAACAAGAATGCATCCACAAAGCCACCACCATTTCAACAAGAGAAAGAATAGAGGAGTAGAATGTGAGAAAGGGTCTTAGTTAGAGGGGACCTTCAAGCATGGATAACATGTCTTTCCAATGCCATAACTAGTGCTTATAGCCCATGTTTCTTTATTATGTCTAAGGGGTATTCTTTGAAGTCCCATGTTTTGTTTTTCTTTTCTTTTCTTTTGTTTTTTTTTCTTAAGTGGGAACCACACCATGCAAAGACTTATTTGATTTAGTAAACTTCATAATATTTGGTCAATAGCGGAATGGCAGAAAACCTATGAAAAACATCCAAATACCCAAGAGAGTAGCCAATACAAATGTGTTGAATCCCCTTGAAGTCACACCCTTTGAAATCCATTTGAATCTTTCTTTGGTTTGAAGAATACTAAGCCACAACGTCATTAATAAGTTTGCTTGGAAAAAGGGACAGTACATTTCCAAAACAAAGGGAGACCATAGATTTTTATGGATGAATGGATGATGTGGACTCATTGACTATTTTATCAAAAGAACCATATCTTAGCATCAACATTGAAAGTCAAAGGCAAAAACCAAACATTAGCAATCAACACCATTATAGTACAATCCACCATCATGAGCACTTATTATATGACGAGTGAGAGTAATTCAAACAAAATGTAATAGAGAAAGAAATATTAAAAATGTTAATGATCATGTAAAACAAAAATAATTAAAGTTGAAGAATGCATAAAACAAAAATGTGTAAAACAAAAAAGATAAAAGAAACTGAGGCTCAGAATGACTAGCATCGATAGCCATCTCCCACACAACTAAGTTGGAAGGAAGAGATCAAAAATAATGAGCAAGGTTATCCATTAACAGAGGTATTTTTAGTACTAGCTATTTAAGGCTCGTGGAAAGGTTTGGTTTACTGGATGTTGACCAATAATTTCTTATTCAGCCTTTTACGTTTATATATCATCATGGCCCCTGAAGGGAAAGTTTCATGAATAATATAAGGTCCTTCCCATAGCATTTGAAATTTAGTTTGTTATGGCATATGTGTGGGATTCTAATACAAAACCTTATCTCCTGGTTGGTATTTGACTTTCCTAATCCTTAAGTCATGACATTGTTTGTTAAAGGCCTTGTGTAGTTTATTAGATGATAGGGTAGCTAATTGGTTTTCATCTAGCAAGTTAAGGTTCATTAATCATTCTTTCTATGATAGATTGAGGTCAAGGTTGAGGTCACATGTTGTAGATATGTACGAAGTTTAGCTTGGATAGGAAGTGTTGGAAGTTTACCATACACTAACTCATAGGGAGAATAGCCTGTAGGAAGTTTCCATGTGAAGCAGTATGCCCAAAGAGCATCATTCAGTTTGGTGGTCTAGTCTCACCTATACTTGCTAATGGTTCTCGTCAAGATTCTCATGATTTCCCTATTGGTGACTTCGGCTTGACCATTTGCTTGAGGGTGATATGGTGCAGTCAGTTTATGCTCAACTCCTAAGCATTGCATTAACTTTCAAAAAGTCACACTTGTAAAATGTGTACCATTGTCAAAAACAAGTGCACGAGGCATCCCAAACCTGTTTAAGATTTGTTGTTGAAAAAATCGTGTAGTGGTAGATGATGTACAGTCTATAATAATAGTTGCTTTTTTCCACTTTGTAAAATAGTCCACAACAACAATAATGTAGGCTTTTCCATTGGACATTGGTGTGATAGGCCCCATAAAGTCAACACCCCATATGTTGAAGGATTCTAAAGGTTGAATCCATTTTTGAGGACCCTTCACTCTAGTAGTCATTCCCCCATTACATTGATAGCACTCACAAGATTGGACGACATGATGAGTGTCTTGGAACAATGTAGGCTAATAATATCCTGCAAGCAAGATTTTAATGATTGTTCGTCTCCTAGCATAATTACCCCCACAAAGGCCCTCATGAGCATCTTGGAGAACTCACAATTGATCTATATTGGAAACACACCATCGGACCAAGCATCGGAACATACCTTATAAAGGTGTCCATTGATTTCCATAAAATATTTGGCTAGATGAAGAAACTGTTGTTTCTTTTTAACATCTATCCCTTGTGGTGTCTCTTGTGTAAGTAGATAAGTGAGAATGCTACTATAAAAATTTGTATCGGTAGGTGATTGATTGTTTATTGCACTTGCAAATAGGATTTCATCAGGAAAATGGTCAGAAATTGGATATTCATCCTCTTTGTTTTTCCATCGTAACTGAGATAAATGATCAATAACAACGTTCTCAGTGCCTTTATGATCAATCATCATAAGATCAAACTCTTGTAAGATCATGAGCCATCATATGATGCAAGGGCTCACCATTGATTTATTTATTAGGAATCATATTGCACTATGATCTGTGTGTACAAATATCTTATAGCCCAATACATAGCGCCTAAACTTTTCTAGTGCAAACACCACAGCCATCAACTCTTTTTCTATCATGGTATAGTTAAGTTGTGCACCAGCAATACTTCGACTTTCATAGTGAATGTAATAGGGTCATTTTTGGTCATCTAACTATGTAAGTACAGTTCCTAAAGCAAAGTTGGATGCATCGGTCATTATGTGGAATGGTCTAGACCAATCAAGAGCTTGTAGAATGGGTGTTTCTACGAGCTTCTATTTCAAGGTTTAGAAATCTAGCTCACATTCCCTAGTCCATTCAAAGGGTATATCCCTCTTTGTTAATTCTACCAATGGTTTTGCAATCTTTGAAAAGTTCTCGATGTAGCATCTATAATAGCCAATATGTCCAAGGAATGATCAGATATCTTTTATAGTTTCAGGTTGACGAGTGATTCCTTGGATAACTTTAATCTTTTTGGGATCTACCTCTATCCCTATTTGTGAAATCTTATGCCCTAATACAACACCTTCTTGGACCATTAAATGGATTTTTTGCTAATTGAGCCTTAAGTTCGTTTCTACACATTGTTTTAATACTTACTCTAATCGGTCCAATGCTTGTTCAAAGTCCACTCCATAGGTGGAGAAATCATCCATAAAAACCTCCACACCATTCCCTATGTGTTGCTAAAATATACTTAGAACTAGATGTTGGACTGTTTCTGGGGCATTACATAAGCCAAACAACATTTTCCTATATGCAAATGTCCCCCAAGGACTTGTGAATGTAGTCTTAGCTTGGTCTTCTAATGCTATTTGAATTTGATTGTATCCACTATAACAATCCAGAAAAATATAGTAGCAATGCCCTGCAATGATATCTAAAACTTGATCAACAAATGAAAATTGGAAATGGTCTTTAAATGTTGCCATGTTTAACAGCCTAAAGTCTATACACACCCTCCATTTACCTTCCTTTTTAGGCACAATGACTAATGGGCTAACCCATTCACTATTACCAATGGGATAGATGAACCTAACTTTTAGAATTTGTTCAATTTCTTCTTTAACCACTTGCTTATGCTTTGAGTTCAGTCGCCTTTGTGGTTGTTGTCGAGGCTTCATGGAGGGATCAGTGTAAATTCTATATTGGCGTATTTGAGGATCTATTCTGATTAATTTGGGATATGACCAAGAAAATGCTTTTGACCATTTGTTTACCATCTTTAGCAATTTTTTTTTCTGAGGAGCAAGCTTAGTGTTAATGATTACCGATTTTTCATTCATGAGAAATGTGTACTCCATATCGATAGGTAATTGCTTAAACTCTTCAAGGATTTCCAACTTCCCCTAGTTGATATTTTCGATGTTGGGACTTGGAAGTTGATGATGGACTTGCTCTAATATATCTATGCTATCAACATAGGCACAAGTCAAGCTCTCAGTTGGTTCCATGCATAGAGTTGATTTGCTCTCTCAGTCAACTATCAGCCACTAGGTTCCTTCCTATCTTGTGGCTACTGCATACAGGCATCTTTGTATGTTAGTCACTTGTGCACACTAGTTGCATGCGGGTAATTTTAAGCGTTGTATAAACTAGGCCTTATGCACATAGTTGCACCCTGTGTCACTATATGCAATGCATGGAACTTTCTTCTTCTCAATTTTTCCAAATGTATTTTCCTTTGATATTTCTAGGGAAAGATCACATATGCCTAGGTGTGCATCAATTGTGCTTAGCCATGCCTTCCCATAATGATTGGGAATTCCCCCTTACAGTTGTTGGCTTGAATCACTAGGAAATTGGCTAGATATGACCACCCACAAATAGTGATTACAATGTCCTCCACTAGTCCTAATGGGATAGTGATGGACTAGTCAGCCAACTCTAAAGGACTGTTACTCTTTTTTAGTGGAGGCAGGTTCTAGGCTTTGTACATTTCTCAAGAGATTAAGTTAACACCATAACCTAAATCCAAAAGAGCTTTACAAGGCTAATTCCTAGTGATTTGCAAATATATAAGAGGACTTATAGGATCAAAGAATTTCCTAGGAAGATGGCTAACATTAATCCAATCAGTAATGGCATGAGTCAACACGACCGTGTGCATTGGGTGTGATTTTTAGTTCGAAGGGAGCTCCAAAGATTTAGATGATGGCAAGGTATTTGGACAATTAGCTACTTGTGGCTATAAGGATTTGGTTGGACTATTAGTTCTAAAGAAAGATCTCTTCTTTGTGTAGTTGTTTGAACCAAAAGTAGGTTGAGGATTGATAGCCCTTATAGCGTTACATTGTTGTGGTTGGGTAGAAAGCTCATCTTGCATAGTTAGAGCAGACGGTAATGGAGCTAAGGGTGGAAGAGGTGTAGTTGGATGAGAAGGATAGTACGTTTGTGGGATGTCACTTCTAGGAGAAGGAGTTCTATAGTACTCATGGGTCTGGTAGTGAGGCTGAGAAGTGATGTGACTAGTGGAGTCATGTGGAGAGATAGATTGTTGCATGTAGTACCCATATGGGTCAAGTTGACAATAAGGGTATTGTTGATGTGGCAATGACATTCCCCATGATTATGGGTGTTTCCATTGTTGATACTATTCATTCAATTGTGATGGAGCTCCACTTGGATAATATGTCAAAGGTTGGTGGAACTACCTTGGGTTACCTTGTGGATAAGATAACCTTCTAGGTGCTTGCCATCTATTTAATCGTGGGTTTAGTGCATACACCCTAGACTCCTGCAGATGTGAGATTACTGGGTAACATCCCTTAGGATGGTCATATAGGCATATCTCACATCTGCCATCATTTTTTGTGTCCAAATCCACAACCTCTTCAATGATGGTAATTTTGCCCTTACCTTTGTTATGTGCAGATTCATCCTCTTTCCTCTTCCTTCTCTCTTGATCACTACTTTGCTCGCTAGACTCCTCAACTATTTTTAGAACAATTTGAGATTTATCATCTAGGGAGTCCCACATTTGATCTACCTTAGCTGATACATCTAATGCAAACTTTTTAATGGACAAAGACTTCCTATTCACCATCTGTTCGAGTGGTGACTCTTCTTCATCTTCATAAAATCTGACTTTCTTCTTTTGAAGGGAAGGATCTCTATTTTATTCCTCTACACTTTCTCTTTTCCTTAACTCACCTTCCTCCTTGGCAACTTACTCTAACAATCTTTGTATTTGATGGGCTTTGAGCTTAGATAGCCTTCCTTGGGCATAATTCCCGAGGGTTCTTCGTGTTTCATACCTAAACCCATCTACGAGATGGCATAATTACTCCTGTTGTGTGTAACCATGGCTAGGGCAATGATGTAATAATGCATAATATCAGCCCATTGATGCATCCAAGGGTTCATGTCCTCCTTTTTCCCATCCTTTGATTTGCTTACATAGGTTGGACACACGAGACTATGTTTGATACTTATCATTGAATAGTTCTAACATGGTACTCCATCGACGAATGGATTCTAGTTCTAAGGATTGGTACCAGCTTTCTGCTTCCTTGATCAATGTCCATGGAAACAACTTGATTTTTTGCCACTTGTTTTCTATATTTTGCAAGGCACATGCATCGTGAAATTCTTGTAAATTATTTTGAGGATCAGCATTGTATCCCCCTTCAAATCATGGGATATTGTTCATGTCTAATCTTTTGATCCTACTGTCCTTTTGGTTCCTTGTTGGGATCCTAACGACCTTGGTTATATCTAGCATACTTGGGGCAAAGAGCAGGACTTCATCGTGATCATGCTATCTATGGCGTCTATGATGCTTATGTTATTCCCTACTCTCCCTCCTTTCATGATGTGTTTTTCTGGAATGCCCTCATCCCCTTTCTCAAATATTTTGTCTATGAGCTCTATTTTTCTTACCATTGTCCTCATGGTCTTTCCCTTTGTGATTGCATTCAGAACCCAAAGGAGAGGGGGAAGGAGATGATGAAGGTGGAGAGGAAGAAGAACTGGTGCCATGACGATGCCTACAATTTTTTCTTCAGTGGTTGTAGCCTCAATCGTAGTTACGATCAGAATGTCCATCATTGTTATGTGTTCATGTTCCTTTTTCAGATCCTTTGTGTCTATTGGTATCAAAACCTGGGTTATGAATAGTTGAGTGAAGATTCTGATACACAACTCCTTGACCAAAGTCAATGAAATGAACATCGTTTGGTGGAAATCCTGAGGTAGCTTCACCACCCTCGTTTTCACTTAGGACATATGGGACATCCTGAGACCACTTTCCCTTCATAGATTTGTAATGTCTCTCTTGTTGTAGGTCCCTTTGACATTATGCCTTTGTAGGTCAATAATCTCTCAAGTCATGTTCATGCACAACATATTCTGCCTGTAAGAGCTGCATACCAATTTGTGTGAGAGCATGAAGAAGCATGCTTGGGATGGACCAATCAGGAGGTAACACTATGTTACCATCTAAATCATGCCAATGCATTTGTTCATCCTAGTGGAGGATAAAGGTAAATTCTGGTATATAGTCATCAAGATGAGCATATACCATGTGAAACTATTTGGGCACTGGTAGATCGTCATGTGTATTATGCCTCCAATTGTTCATTGTGTTGGACCTACGCAGTGAAGCACTCTCATAAGAAGAAGGAGACATGATTGATTATTCAATGTGCAATACTTCTCNATGAAGCACTCTCATAAGAAGAAGGAGACATGATTGATTATTCAATGTGCAATACTTCTCTCTTGTTTTTTTTTTGTATGATTGTAGGGTCACTAACCCTAAGGGTTCGTTCCAATGATGAGAAGATTCCTAAGTTCTAAATAGTGCACAAACAACAAAGTCCCCAGCAACAATGCCAATGATGAGTGGCAAGGTACCCCTACACTCAACCATATGAATACAAGCATTCACATGCAATCTAGTCAAAATCCAAGGACTAAGTGCTTATGCACTTACACAAAACAAGGATGGGTTATGTGATCGTTGTCTTCCTAAGCTTACTTATAAGGCACGACTGTATGGTTAAGTAAACTTGAGGTGTATGATTTTTATGCTTTTGTATGTTTTATGTTCTTGGTGCTTAAGATGGAGAAATGAAATGAGGGAGTAACTAATTTAATTGAACTAATTAACTATGCTCTAACTAGTCCTAACACTAACATCTATTCCCACTTGTTGAACATATCCTGAACTAGTGTAACACTACTAGGATTACCAAATGCTAGTAGATACTGGGTTACCAAGTGTTCCATGTATGCTCGAAGTGGTCATACTAAGTGTACTAATTCATTGATAATTAAAAGTTCAATAAAATAACATTAATTAACTAATGTTATTTGTGAGTAATAGTAAATAACATTTAAATGTAATAATTAAGCTATTCTAAATTTTGAAAGGTTTCACAAAGTTCATCTTTATTTCTGGACATAAGGTATGCTCAAGTACACAATGCTCAAATAAAGATCCATTCACTTTATGACTCCTACTACAGACACTCAGAAATAATTCTAACTCTAGAAAGGGAAAACTACAAGAGTTTGGCTAAGGAACTAAAAAACTAACTCCCAAACCAAGCTCCCTGGTCTCTTATTTATAGGCAACGAGATAGTTTCCTACATCAAGTGTCCGATATCGCTTAGCAGGCTTCGATATCGTGGACCTGATATCATGGATTTGATATCATAGTCTCGATATCGTGACTCATCATCTACTATGGTACAAGAATCTTACAAGAGCTTAGGAGAATTAAATTACTTACTATAGTGTTGATTTAGGAAATGAAAGGGGATGTGTTATTATGGAGACTAGTTAAAGATCTAAATATGGATAGCTTAACAAATGGTGAATCTACAAAGCCTATTGAGGATATGCAAGGAAGAGAAAAACATATTCTTAGTATTATATCATCAATATAGGCATGATTTACTAAAATTGAGCTTAACATTTTTTATGTCAAGCAGTGTCAAATGATGTATTGCATTATAAAACAATTTTTTCTATAAATGTATGACTAAGTTTTGAAGACTAATCTATCAACCATTTTAAATCAAGAGAAGAAGGGTATGAAAGTTGTGAAAGATTATAAAGAAGAAGGCAAGGTTGAAGAGTTCCTATGAAGGGAACCTTTCCTAGAATATGATGTTACTAACTAGGCATCAATAATGGAGGTAAAATCTAAAATAGTCATTTTAAGATGAATACATGATAGAATGAAATAACACATACATGGTAAACTCTTCTTGATGACATTGTCCGAATAGGTAATTAGTGACATTTAAACTCTCCAATTGCTAATGTTATCATAGTTACTTAAACTAAAAATACATGAAGGAATGAATGTAGTTGACACATTAAAATCAATAGCAATGGAATTGGAATATGCACTATATGAATCAAGTAAATTGCAGGTAATTGTTAAAACACAATTTTGAAATGGGATAGTCATGTAGCATCAAGATAATTGATGAGATGCGATATGCACAAGCCGTGATCGCACACGCGATATTGCGGCCGCCGCGATATTGCATCCCATGCAATATCGCGTCGTCCCCTGCGATGTCGTGTACGCGATATCGCGATCCACCGCCACATCTATAAATAAGATGCGGCACTCCCCTTCTTTCTCATCCTAGGCTTAAAGTAGGAAAAATCTGGTAGTTTGATCACTCCAGAGATAGAATATTTTCCATGTGCCCGCAGTAGGAGTCCCCAAGTGAACAAATCTTTATTCAAGCAGCTTTGTACCTGAACACAAGTTCTGTACAGCAATAAAGACGAGCTTTGTGGATAAACCTTGCAGTGCATGGAATAGGATTTATTATTTTTTATTTATTACCTGTTATTTCCTACATGCCATTTATTACCTGCATTAGTGTGGCATGAGTACTACTTGATTACGAGCATTGACGAATGTGTACGGCTAATCAAGGAATCGGCTGCTCATCACTATTAGATTTTCTCACGCTTTCCCCCTAGTTAAGTGCCTCAGTACAACCACTTCGAGCACGTGCATTACATGTGGTGATCCCAGTAATGATTAGTGTTTGGTAGCTGTTGTCACATTTAACCATTTCATGGAGCAGACTTCAATTACTTATGAATTTGTGAAGAAGTAGCTTGATTTTCAATTTAAAAAAAGAAGAAGGAGAATAAGTACACAAAGACATTCTCATATTTTTAGGAAAAACACATATNCATTATAAAAATCATATACCTCGGACTTACTTAACCATACACCGTGACAAACACAAGTAAGTTTGCGAAGACAATGAATGATTAACCCCAAGTGTTCCATGGGGTGTGTAGGCATTTAGTTTGCAGAGTTCGACCGGATCGCGTGTGCTACGCTCATTTCGTATGGTTGAGTGTAGGGGTACCTCGTCACTCATCATTGGCACAGTTGCTGGGGACTAAGTGTTTGTGCACCGAATAGAACATAAGGATATTATTCACATCATTGTGAGCCTTAATTAACCTTTGGATTAATCAAGATAAAAAATTATATAATGGTAAATTAGCACACCAATAAAAATGCCTTCTTCTCATAAGAGCAACTCACCACCTAAGGATCATACACGAGACAGTCAGCAACATAAAACACATAACCAAAATCAGCCAGTGCCTCAACAATATAAGATGACATATACTCATCCCGATGAGTATATCCCCAACTTTACCTTTATTCTCCATCAAGATGAACAGCTGCGATGGAGAGATTTGCAAGGTAACATTGTGTTACCCCCAGATTGATCAATCCCTAACATGCTCTTCCGTGCCTTGGCACAGATTGGCATGCAAGAACTTTAGATTGAATACATTATGGATGATTTTGACATGAGGGATTACCATCCCATAGATGCCCAATGTATGAGGGACTTAAGGCAAGAGAGTCAACATACTTTTCTGAAGGGCAAAGCCCCACACGTCCTTAGCGAAATAGGAGATGAGGAACCCCTTATCACGGGTTCTTTAGCAAATGATGTTCCCCCTCCTAATGATGATGAGGAGGTTGGGTATCAGAACTTACGATCAACGATACATATCCCTGGTTCTAATGTCCATGAACACCAGCTATTCACAGAGGGAACAACCACTCACGCTAAGGA
>MNCI01031887.1:34959-48144 GCA_015680685.1 Gnetum montanum
AATGCATTGATGCGAAGTCACTGGATGTGGTCAGTTTGAGGCTAGAGTTGGAATGAGATCTGCCAAGTCACATTAATCATGCAACACACAAGGGACTGTACACCACCTTGTTCTTGAGATTCCATTCCATTTTCTTCTCTCCATCCTTCTCTCCATTATCCACCTCATTGTCGGTTGTATCATTAGTGTATATTTTGGTTAACGCATTATTTTCTTTTTGGTAAATTCTTGCAGTTAACACTTTAACTCTTGTTCCAAATGACATTCCTAGAGCCTACGGACTCTTTGAATGTGGGGTTGTCAGGGAATTAAGGGCATGAGCCTGCTTTGGGGAGGACCCACTAACATTCCTATTTGGTGCACCAGTTAACTTCTTTTCCTTAACATTTTGTAATTAATTTTATTTTATTCATTACCATATTGACATCCATTTCACTGATGTTTTTCATTGTCCCTTTTTACCTATCTTTCTTATTCCTTTTCTTTCTCCATTCTAACGCTATCGTAGGTTCGCGATTATTCATGGGGGTACAGGACCCGATTTTTTCAATTTTCTCCTAGCCCCAAAATTTTTGATTTTCTTCCTAACCCCTACACCTTCGGTAGTCATCATTACTATATCTCCCGATCCATATTAGCCATACCACAACCTAGCCAATGAACTTACACCAAAGCAAGGTATCAATTACATGATGATTCATTTACCCTTGCTAATATAAGATTGTGTTGTGTGTGTAGATGGCAATCATACAACCACGGATTGGATCTGGAGCAAACACTTGGAATGGAGCCATGTTGAAAGCAGCTATGCAAGGAGCAAGATCAATGGCATGCTTACTGATGGACAATAGAAGACACAATCTTGGCGTTGGCAGTAGCAACACTTCTTTCTCTCTCTTTCTTATCAGCTGCCAAATGAGGGCTGATGTCATTGTAATAAGGTGTTCACCCTCGTTGTCATGAACACCATGCCTGTCAAATCTTGTAATGATGATCTGTTCACATGTCATCCCATTAGTTCCATTCCCCTCAATAATTCCATACCTTCCCAATATTATTGTAAGGAATTCGAGGACGAGTTTTCATTCAGTCATGGGGGTATGATGAGATGCAATATGCACAAGCCGTGATATCGCGTACACGATATCATGACCGCTGCGATATCACGTCATCCCCTACGATGTCGCATACTCGATATCATGATTCGTCACCAAATCTATAAATAATAGGTAGCACTCCCCTTATTTCTCATCCTAGGCTTAAAGTAGGAAAACTCTGGTAGTTTGATCACTTCAGAGATAGAATATTTTCTATGTGCCCGTAGTAGGAGTCCCCAAGTGAACGGATCTTTATTCGAGCAGCTTTGTACCTGAACGCAAGTTGTGTATGGCAATAAAGACGATCTTTGTGGATAAACCTTGCAATGCATGGAATAGGATTTATTATTTATTTCCTACATGCCATTTATTATGTACATTAACGCGCCATGAGTACAACTTGATTATGAGCATTGATGAATGTGTACAGCTAATCAAGGAATCGGCTGCTCATCGCGATTAGATTCTCTCACCCTTTCCTCCTAGTTAAGTGCCTCAGTACGACCACTTCAAGCATGTGCG
The DNA here is from genome assembly GCA_015680685.1 of Gnetum montanum. Lineage (NCBI taxonomy): Eukaryota > Viridiplantae > Streptophyta > Gnetopsida > Gnetales > Gnetaceae > Gnetum > Gnetum montanum. Next base: position 36,579 of record MNCI01031887.1, read on the forward strand.
TTACGTGTGGTGATGCCAGTAATGATTAGCGTTTGGTAGCCACAGTTGCATAGTTCAGGGTGTGTATGATAAGTGGGAACAAATGCTGATGCTAGTTAAATTAGACTTAGTCATTAGTTAGAGTTAGTTATTTCTATCAACCCTTCACCTCGATAGCATAGGAGAAAAACCAAAAAAGACTATAAAAATCATATACCTCGGACTTACTTAACCATACACCCAAGTCTGGGAAGACAATGAATGATTAACCCCAAGTGTTCCATGGGGCATGTAGGCATTTAGTTTGCGAAGTTCGACCGGATCGCACGTGCTACGCTCGTTTCGTATGGTTGAGTGTAGGGGTACCTCACCACTCATCAATAATAAATATGAATTAGTTTGATATAACTTTAGAGAAAATTTGAAGAAAAAGTTAAGAAAGACATTCCTCAAAAGAAGGGATCCATGATAATGTATGTTGAAAATTTTCCAAGTAGTATTAAAAAAATAAAGATGAGATCATACATGACTATATTTATCTTAATTCTTGTTCTTCATATTCTACATATAAACCTATAAATAAAATCATGCAACAAGTGGATGAAACATAAAATTATCAAGATTGACTTAAAAAATCAAAATAAAGATCAAGAAAGGGGGAGATGAAAAATCATTAACAAAATAGCTACATTGCACCTTAATCATTTAAGTATTACATTTCACTTAGCTATACGTCAAACTAAAAGTGTGCTATCAATGTATAATCTTTCAGCAAGAATCTAAGCAAGAGAGTTCAACATTAATATTTCATGGTAGAGACAAGGTTCAACAACAAACACCAAAAAAAAAAGACAAATAAGCTTAAAAGCAATATTCATTTGGCTATAAATCTTGTAAAAGAATTAAAAATTGACTTTTTGTAATTGATTGTGTATTGATTCCTTGGAATATAGGTGAAGGAAACTTTAAAGGAAAGGATGTTGTTCAAAAAGTAGAAAGTAAATATCCCATAGTGTATTTTCATCCTCTCACATGCTTTCTGTTTGATAAATTTAGTTGTAATATATCACTACTAAATGTTCTTTCATTATTTTACATTAGTTTTTTATTTCAAGTAGCTCTACTAATTTTCTTAGATATATTTCATTGTAAAGTTCCATTGTGACTACAACCTTTCATATCTTAGCACTATCATCCTATTATATAGTATTTGTAATTCACACATGTCCTGGAAAAACATGATATATGTCAAAGCACAACAAATCAATGATAACAAACTTTAGTTTATAATACTAACAAACTATGGAAAATATTAGTGACTTCATAGACAAACTATGTTATGATAGTAAAACTAACAAACTCTTGTATCATAGCATGACCATGCTATGATCAAGAAGGCACAAATAAATTTTCATTATGTTCATTTTTACTTCTATCATAGCCCTGTTGCACAACAATAGAAACCCTAAATAGTTAAGCCCATTGCACTATCACAACTACTCATTTCATCATAGAATGATCACTCTACAACAAAGAGCATGTCTCACATCATAGCATAATAGTGCTATGATGAAAACCACATAATCAAAGTAGTTGATATGTTACTTTGAGCAAGTAACATGCATCTTCTTTGCCAAATGGTAGATGAATAGTAGTCATTTTCTACTTAGAAAGACTAATATTTAATGAATGCAACCAATCTAATTGATTCAAAGTAATATCTTGATAAATCATTAATGGAATCAATGAATATAAATGGAAATAGAGGTGTATTTAAAATTAATTTTTAATTCATAAATATAATATCCTTTTTTTAGTTTAGGTACTAGCAATTACTTACCTACTAAGTAAGATTATCTATAACTTCCTATAGGAAAAATTACAACAACTAGAGAAGAATAGGAAAAGACATTAAATCTTGCCTCAATAGTGATAATGGGTGAAAAGTGTAATGTTTTTTATGACTATGAGTGAAAGATAGCTAAGCAAGCATTGTCAAATAAATTTTTGAACATAAATCTACTCTCTATTGGCAATGAGATTATTAAAGGAGAGAACTTAGCAAGTCTAAGGCCAAGAAACAAACTAGGAGATAATATTTTTTAATATTATTTATAAATTGTTCAACTAAAGAATGAGGTGCATAGGTCATGCTATTTAAGTGATCTATTAGTGTTTCATTTACGTCATAACTATAGAATTAGAAGAGCTGAAATGAATAATAGAGCTTTATTTAAGGACTATAGTTTATTTGCTTGAAGAAAGGAAAATGATATTAGCCAACATAATTACATAATTTTCATGTATCATTCCATTGGGAAATGACTACTTTCATTGCATTCTATTAACTATTGATACAAAATAGCGGGAAATATGCTATTATAATCCATTGCAAAAGAAACAAACTCATTTTAATTATATAGAAATAGTTTTGAAAATAATTGAACATGAATATGTAATCAAAAAATTGCTTGATCCTTTTGAAAAGGATGTATGGATATAGAAATTTAAAATAGACTTGCCCTATCAAAGCAACATGTTCAACTATGGGGTATTTGTACTTAAATACATAGATAATCATGAAAGAGATGATTCCATAGCATACTCTCAAAGGGAGATTCTTGCTATGAGAAAAAAATTTGTATGGGATATTCTGAAGATATCGAGTGTTGTACATAAATGAACAAAATATATCATGTGAACGAACTATTAATTTCATAAACTATTGTATTTTATATAGTTTAGTTTCAATTTTATGTCTATAAAATTGCATAATATATAAGTTATTGACATGTTGAAATTTATGATTATTTGTTCTTAGTTAATATTATAATAATTAGAAAGTTGTACATTCACTTATGTTATAGGCATCTTTATATGTTACTAACAAAATACATTTAGAATGAAGGCAAGCTTAAGGATAAAGAAAGACAAAAGCAATTGGTAGTTATTGATTTAAACGATATGCTATTAAAATAAGTTCATGAACTTTTTTACTCCATATTGCAAGAAATTAAATGGTCGCATGATCTATATATAAGACTAAAGTACTACTTTCTAAGGCTAGGAATTATTGATTTCTTGGACTTCTACAAAAAAAATTAGACATTAGAGTTTGGTCATTTAAAAATTGTTGAAATGTGATGGCTATATGCAATGAGATTTTCAAAGGCCAAAGCTATCAAAAAAAATTTATTTTTATACTAAAATATTATTTAGTAATTGAAAAAAACTAAGATTACTAGCAACTTCAATTATCCAACATTCAAAGCCTCTATTCCAAAAACCATTAAAAAAAAGTGCTTGAAAGATATGAAGATCAATATCAAAGACATAATATCATGATAGTGGGTAATAGTCCAAAAAATTTATTCAAGAGGATATGCCTAATTTTCTACAAGAACTTTCATATGACCCAAATTTGGCTAAAGATAACCATCTTATGTCTTCCCTAAAACATTCAATATTTTTTAACTTGTATTAAAATACATTGAATCAAATGATTAAATGAAATGTACATTCATGATATCATATAATGATAGTTCATGATAGATATCATATTAAACATATTCTTGTCTTGAAATATTATGCATATATATATTTTATTTAAGAACTTAATAGTAATTGTTATGTGTTCATTAAAAAATAAACATACTGGTCATATGCTTCATTACATAAATGATTAGATAATAAAGGACAACATTGAAGTTATTATCTATCATATGTGAATTTGCAATTGCAAAGTAATAACTAAAGATAGCATTTACATAAAATAGTTAAAAGGAATAATATCTAACAATATTGTTAGGATGATTTTTTAAAAATTCAAAATAAGTTAAATAAATATTGCACTATTTCTAATGATGAGAGGTATAGACATTAACTTCAATAGCTATACGTAGTAAAATATATGAATTCAAATTTTCCAAAATAAATGAAAATTATGTTTGGTGCTTGATACTTGCCAAGTCAAAACTCCAATAAAAGAGGTTAGTATGAATACGTTAAATTAAAAGAAAAATCTAATTAAATAATAAAAATATTAAAAGCTTCTAAAAAGAAGAATATATTTAAAATTAAAGAAGAAAATAAATAATATATTAAAAACATATTAATGGAAAAGGAAAATAGAAGGAAATACTTAATAGCCCCATTAATAATCTATAAAATCCTATAAATAACTAAAAGAGATGTTACAGAACCCCAAGGATCTGGATTTAACCTTGATTTATTAATTTAAAATAAAGCCATAAAATAAATAAAAATTATTAATTATAAGTATAAAAATAGTAGAGTAATACACTGCAACAAAATTTTAGATTACTCACATACAAAATTAAATGAAATTTAAATGGAGAAAATAGAAATTTGTGCAACCATACAAATATACATATTGAAAAATTTCACTAACTATATCATAACATAGTACACAAAATAACAATCCCAATGACGCTTGTTTCACCTCAATCAGACATCTAGAAATAAAGATATTCAATTTTAAAGTTTAGCAAATTAATTAATAAAATTAAAAATAATAATTAAATAAAATATTAATATATAAGATATAATAGTAAATTTTCCAAAACATATAGCACATGCCAAAATGAAATGGCATAGACAACAATTTCATATTTATCATAGTTTATTATTTATTCACAAAAATAGGGACATGGCTCAAGTAGCCTAAAAGTGTATAAGGTTTCCATTTTACATAATTGATTCATGTTTCATCCCATATCCCTCTTTCGGTATTTCCATGGCTACTCTAGGCTCTTTGCATTGAAGTTTAGGAGGAATCAGAATTCCTCAAATAAGAAAGGTTATTATATTTCCCTCTTTATGAAGCATAAAGGTTTTGGACCAAAAATCTTAGGATATGGGCTAGAAAAAGGTATCTAATAAAATATTCAAAAATGTTTCATAGTCCAAAAATGCCACAAATTTTCCAAAAATCTAAATGCTGCATTTTTTAATTATTTGATGTCCAAATATATAACAAATTTTCCAAAAAATTCAAAAAATGTATATTTTAACCAGGCATCCCAAAAGGTTAGGTCTTGGTTATCCTCACTACCAAAGAGACTCATGACAACTCTTGGACTAACCTCACTACTATCATTGGATTAGCCTTGNCGACAACTCTTGGACTAACCTCACTACTATCATTGGATTAGCCTTGTGACCCCAAACATGTCACTTATGGCTAGGTCTTGGCAATACCCTTACTACTAACATCCTCAATAGTCATGGCACATGTATCATTAGAAGGATAGGCCTTGACTATGCCTCACCGCACACCACTAGACTTAATTGCTCTGTGCCATGGTCTCGGCTAAATTCATATCCTCACATGGACTTACAAATCAAAATCCATAATAGAAAATCCATCCAACAATCCTTGTTCCCATAGAGTGGGTCCTACTAAAGAATATTCCACTATTGCATGTAGATGGAAGCATCTAAAAGATTTGTAGATCCTACTACCAACCTAGCAAAGCTGGCCACATAAATATTATTATTTTTTTTCAAAATCCAAATGATTTCCAAAATAGCCAAAATTTCATAAAATACTTGCAAAATTATGTTTATGTCATGAGAAAATCCAAAATATTTATAAAATATTCAAAAGCAAGTTGGGCAAAGTTTCCATAATTCCATAAATTCACCAAAAGAATAGAAAATGGTATGGAAAGGATTAAAATATTATTTTTCATAAAAATGGCACAAATTTTCAAAAATCTAGCAAAATCTCAACATAGTAATCAAAATCATACAAAAATAACACAAGATCAAAAAACAAAGAGGAGAAATAGAAAGCCCACAACAAAATAGGATAGCCACATAAAAAAGAGTAGAATAAACTTTCATGTGTTGGCATAGCTCCTAGAATTTTCTTAGCATCTTCATTTTTTACCTAATGCTCTTAATATATTTTTGTTTTGCTTAACCCATCACACTTGAAATCCTTCTACAAACTACAACTAAATATATATTAGGCCTCAACTTATTTATAAGAGAAAGAAGGGTAGAAACCAAGCTCAAATTGACTTCAAAATAAAGAAGAAATGGCAAAAAATGTATTTTAGGAAAATGTGACAAACACTATTTTGCAAAAACAGTGGCTACACTAGAAGAGCTTCCCATCACCATTACGAAGATATAAAATAATTTACCATGGCAGAAGAGCTTGTCCTTACCATTATGCCAATATAAAATAATTTATCATGATAAAAGAGCTCTCCCTCACCATTACGACAATATAAAATAATTTATCATGACCAGGAGAGCTCCCCCTCATTAGTTCAATGATATAAAATAATTTACCCTGAAATGAGACTATTATTTGGCTTCTTAGCCAGAAAAAAAAATAGGTGGAAAACAACGGTAGAAGAGGTGACGTAGAAAAACACGTTGCAGAGGCAAAGGAAGAAAAATGCATAATATGCATATACATTATGCATATATGATATGCATAATATGCATATTACTCATCTACATTTGCACGTAATGTGCCATTTCTACAATGATGTTGACTTTTCTCCTTTTTCCATTTAAAAGAAATTTAAATTTTTATTGTTATTTTTTAAATCAATTTTATATGTTCATTATTATTTTTCCCTACTTTAACTAATACCTCCATGTTTAAACACTCATAATATGCACAACAAGACTCCAAATGAAATTCTTTTTGAACCTATAGAATCCTTATCAAGTGCTCTCCTAAATCATATGCTAAAATCTTATCTAGGCTTTACTTATCATAGTTTCTCAATTTAAATGTTGAAACCTTAGCAATATTTTAGCAAATTGAAAAATGTGATATCTTGAAAACTGTAACTCTAATTCTAGTAAATCAAAGATCAAAATCTATGTTTTTAAATGTCCCAAACACATCAAGGTCTGATTCTAAGTAGGACATCAATAAAGATATTTCCTTAACAAAATAGAGTTATGCAATATTTAATTATAATTAAAAATAAAAGGTAACATGGAATATGGTCTAATCCTAGTTTAATGATAAAAGGTAACATGGAATATGGTCTAGGTGGGATTAAGGTTTGTAATTACTTCATGAAAAGAGTATTATATAATCACATGTGCATAATGAAAATAAAAGATGNCAAGAGTATTATATAATCACATGTGCATAATGAAAATAAAAGATGCATAACTGGATGTGTACAATTAAGTATAAATGTGCATAAATAAATAAATATGCATAGGCAAACACTTGTAAAAGAATGATAATTGATGAGAGTGGTTACTCTAGCGGTTACTCTAGTAGTTATTCTAATTATTAGAGTGGTTACTCTAGCAATTACTCTAGCAGTTATTCTAGTTATTAAAGTGGTTACTATAGCAGTTACTTTAGTAGTTATTCTAATTATTAGAGCGGTTACTCTAATTATTAGAGTAGTTTCTCCCAAGCGTATAAATACAGTGCCCAAGCACACAATTGGGAGAAATTCTTTTAGCAATCAAGTAGTGAAACTCTTATAGTCTATTTGAAAGTTAGAGTATTTTCCAAGTGCCCATAGTAGGAGGTCTAAGTGTGGATAGATCTTTATTCGAGCATTGTGTATCTGAGCACACATTGTGTATAGCAATAAAGATGAGCTCTTCAATTCAGCCTTACAGCACTTGAAATTTGTTTTCTTACGCATTTCTTTTATTTTATTTTATTTTATGCACTTTACATTTCTATTATTAGCATTGCAATTCATTTTGATCAATTAAGAAAATCGTTAAATTACACAAGCATGACCACTTCGAGCATGCATGTAACGCTTGGTAACCTAGTAATGATTAGCATTTGGTAATCCCAGCAGTGTTGCACTAGTTTAGGATGTGTACGGAAAGTGGGAATGGATGCTGGTGTTAGGATTAGTTAGAACTTAGTTAATGAGTAGTTAAGTTAAATTAGTCACTTAGTTAACTCTCTCCTTCTCTACTAACGCAAGACATAAAAACATAAAAGCTATAAAAATCATATGCCTCAAACTTACTTAACCATACAATTGTAACAAATAGGTAAGCATGGGAAGACAAAGGGCACATAAGCACATAGTCCTTGGAATTCGATCGGATCATGCATGAAATTTTCATATTCGTATGGTTGAGCATAGGGGTACCTTGCCGCTTATCATTGGTGTCGTTGGTAGGGACTTAGTTGTTTGTGCGCTAACTAGAACATAGGAAATCATTCACATCATTGAAATGAACCCTTAGGATTGATTAAGAAAATAATAAACAAGAATACATTACACACTAAATAGACAAGTATGTATCCTTCTTCGTATGAAAGCGCCTCACCACCTAGGTCTGAAAAAGGAAACAATTGGTGGCATAATAGACATGAAGTTGATTTGCTAGTCCCTCAACAAGTTCAAGTGGTATATATTCATCCAGATGAATATATACCAGACTTTACCTTTATCCTCCATCAAGATGAACAACTATGTTGGCAAGACTTAGAGGGTAATATAGTGTTACCTCCCAAACATTCAATCCTGAGCATGCTTCTTCATGCTCTCACACGAATTGGCATGCCGCACTTACACGCAGAATACGTTGTGCAAGACCATGACTCGAGAGAATACCATTCCATAGAGGCATAATGTCAAAGGGACTTGCAACAGTAGAGACATCATAAGTCTTTGAAGAGTAAGTAGTCATAGGATGCCCCACATATCTTAAGCAAAAATGAGGGTGATGAACCTACCTCAGGTAGTCGCCCACACAACGATGTTCCTCCCCTTGACTTTGGCCAAGGGGTTGTGTATCAAAACCTTCATTCCACTATTCATAACCCAGGTTCTAATACCCATGGGCACAAAGGGTCCAAAAAAGGAACATGAACTCATGATAAAGGTGAACATTCTAATCGCAATTGCGATCAGGCCCGAGACTGTAGAAGAGAAGGTAGCAGGCACCTTCATGGTGATGGTTCTTCTTCTTCTTCACCTTCATCATCTCCTTCATCCTCTCCTTCAGTATTTGGACGCAGTCATAAGGAAAAATACCATGGGAATAAAGGGAGGCAAAGTAGAAGTCATAGGTGAAACAACCAGAAAAGGGAATGAGGGCACTCTAGAGAGTCATGACATAAAAGAACGGAGAGTAGGGAACAATGTAGGCATCATAGATGCCATGGATGAGATGATCACGATGAACTCCTCCTCGCTACTCCAAGTATGTTGGACATAACTTAGGATGTTAGAATTCCAACAAGGCATCAGAAAGATAGTAGGATCAAGAGATTAGATATGAACAACATCCCATGATTTGAAGGGGGATACAACGCTAATCCTTAGAATCATTTACAAGCATTCCATGATGCATGTGCCTTACATAACATAGAGGAAAAATAGCAAAAACTTAAGTTGTTCCCATGAACATTAGTTAAAGAAGTGGAAAGCTGGTACCAGTCTTTAGAACTGGAATCCATTCGTAAGTGGAGTACTATGTTAGAACTATTTAATGACAAGTACTAAACATACTCCTGAGTGTCTAGCTTGTTAAAGTAAATCCAAGGCTGGAAATAAGGAGAACATGAACTCTTGGATGCTTCCATGGGCCGATACTATGCACTATTACATCATTGTCCTGGCCATGGTTATTCATAAATGGATCAACTACACCATCTCATGGATGGGCTTAGGCATGAAACGAGAAGAACCCTTGAGACTTATGCCCAAGGGAGACTATCCGAGCTTAGGTCCCATCAAATTCAAAGACTATTGGAGCAAGTTGCTAAGGAAGAAGGTGAGCTACAGAAGAGAGAAATTGCAGAAGAGTACAACCGAGATCCTTTCCTTCAGAAGAGGGGAGTAAGATTTTGTAAGGATGNTGAGATCCTTTCCTTCAGAAGAGGGGAGTAAGATTTTGTAAGGAGGAAGAAGAGTCACCACTTGAAGAGATGGTGAATAGGAAAAATTTTCCTATCCAAAAGATGACATCAAAAATTTTGGCAAAGGTAGACCAAATGTGGGATTCCCTAGACAATAGATTTCAAACTATTCTTAAAATAGTAGAGGAGTCTAGAGAGCAAGGTAGTGAGAAAAGTAAAAAGAAAGAAGCTAAACATGCACGTAGCAAGGGTAAGGGCAAAGTTTTCATCATTGAAGAGGTTGTGGATTCGAAAACAGAAAATGATAGTGGATGTGAGATATGTCAATATGATCATCCTAAGGGATGTTGCCCTGTAATCTCACATCTATAGGAGTCTGGGGTGTATGCACTCAACCCATGATTAAACAAAAGTCAAAAACCCTAAAGATTACCTTATCTTCAAGGCAACCTAAGGTAGTTCCACCAATCCTTAACATATTATCCTAGTGGAACTCCACCACAACCGATTAAGCAATATCAACAATGGCAACACCCACAATCATGAGGAATGCCACCACCAAGGCAACAATATCCTTACCAGCAACTTGACTCGTATGAATATTATGTGTAAAAGCCAATCTCCCCACGTGACTCTACTGGTCATATCACTTCTCAACCTCACTACCAATCCTACAAGTATTATGGGACCCCCTCTTATAGAGGCAATATTCCGCAAGCATATCATCCTTCTCATCCGGCTGCATCTCTTCCACCAATAGCTCTACTACCACTTGCTTCCATGATGCAAGGTGAAATCCCTACCCAACCGCAGAAACGGAATGCCATGAGGGCTATTAACTCTCAACCTACTATTGGTTCCAATAACCACATGAAGAAAAGACCTTTCTTTAGAACCAATAGTCCAACCAAGCCCTTGCAATCACAAGTAGCTAATTCCTTAGATGCCTCAATATCAATGAAAACTTTGGAGCCCCCTTCAACCCAATCACTGCACTCAATGCATACATTCATGCTAACACATGTCATCACCGATTGGATCAAAGATGGCCACCTTCCTAGGAAATTCTTTAATCTTATAAGTCCTCTGATATACTTACAAATCGCTGGAAATGCACCATGCAAGGATCTTTTGGATTCAAGTTCTAGTATCAACTTAATTTCTCAAGAAATGTACAAGGCTTGGAACCTGCCTCCATTGAAAAATAGCAACATCCATCTAGATTTGGCTAACTAGTCCATCACTATCCCATTGTGACTGGTGAAGACATTGTTACCACTCTTTGTGGGTGCTCGTACCCAGTTGACTTCCTAGTGATTTAGGTAAACAATGGTAAGGGAGACTTCCCAATCATAATCGGAAGAGCATGGCTAAGCACCATCAATGCATGCCTAAGAATCCACAATCTTTCCCAAGAAATATCAAAGGAAAATTCATTTGGAAAGATCAAGAAGAAGAAAGTTCCATGCATCACATACAGTGACACAGGGTGTAATTGTGTGTAGAGGTCATGATGTGTGCAAAGTTTAGCATTGTCTACATGCAACCAGTAAGCACAAGTGATTAACATACACAGATTCCTATATGCAGCAACCACATGATAGGAAGACACCCAGTGGCTGATAGCTAATCAAGAAAGTAGTTCACTCATATGCATGGAACCAACTAAGGGTTTGACTTGTTCTTACATCGATAGCATAGATGCATTAGAGCAAGTCCACCGCCAACTTCCAAGTC
>MNCI01031887.1:48850-59756 GCA_015680685.1 Gnetum montanum
GGTAGACCCCAAGAAAATCAAAATTATCCAAGGAATTACCCATCAACTGAAAACTATCAAAGATATTTGATCATTCCTTGGACATATTGGCTACTATAGGAGATTTATTGAGAACTTTTCAAAGGTTTCCAAACCATTGGTGGAATTAATGAAAAAGGACATACCTTTCAAGTGGACCATGGAATGCGAATTAGCTTTCCAAACTCTGAAATAGAAGCTAGTAGAAACACCCATTCTACAAGCTCCTCACTAGTCCAAATCATTCCATTTCATGACTGATGCATCCAACTATGCTTTAGGAGCCATACTTACATAGTTAGATCACCAAAAGCATCCTTATTACATCCACTGTGCAAATAGAAGTATCGTTGGTGCACAACTTAACTACACTACCATAGAGAAAGAATTAATGATTGTAGTGTTTGCACTAGAAAAGTTTAGACACTATGTATTGGGATATAAAGTATATATACATATAGATCATAGTGCAATCCAGTTCCTTATGAATAAGCCAATGGTAAGCCCTCATATCATACGATGGCTTGTAATCTTACAAGAGTTTGATTTAACAATGATCGATCACAAGGACACTAAGAATGTAGTTGCTAATCATTTATCTTGGTTGCAATGGGACAACATAGAGGATGAGTATCCAATTTTTGATCATTTCCCTAATGAATTTTCTTTGTTGGTATAGTGAATAATCAATCACCCACGGAGAAAAACTAGTACAGTAGCATTCTTACCTATCTCCTCACCCAACAAACACCACAAGAGTTAAACCTTAAGAAGAAACAACAGTTTCTCCACTGAGCCAAGTACTTTCTGGAGATTAATGGGAAACTTTACAAAGTGTGTCCCAATGGCTTGGTTCGATGGTGTGTTCCCGATATAGATCAACTACAAGTTCTCCAAGATGCTCATGAGGGTCTTTGTGGGGGTCATTATGCTGGGAGACGAACGGCCATCAAGATCCTTCTTGCAAGATATTATTAGCCTACATTATTTCAGGATACCCATTGTTTTGCCCAATCTTGTGAGTGCTATCAGCGTGATGGGGGAATGACTACTAGAATAGAGGATCCACAATAAAGGATTCAACCGTTAAAACCCTTTGACATTTGGGGAATTGATTTTATGGGACCAATTACACCAATGTTCAATGGAAAAGCTTATATTGTTGTTCTGGTTGATTACCTAAAAAAATGTGCTGAAGCAGCTACTATTAAAGATTGTACATCATCTACAGCTATATGATTTGTTCAACAACAAATCATAAACAGGTTTGGTGTGCCACATGCACTTATTTCAAAAAATGCTACACACTTCACAGGTGCAACTTTTCAGAAATTAATGCAACGCTTAGGGGTTGAGCATAAATTGACTACACCATACCACCCTCAAGCAAACAATTAAGAAAAATTCACCAATAGGGAGATTAAAAAGATATTGACAAGAACCATTAGCAAGTTTAGGCAAGACTGGAGTACTAAACTAAATGATGCTCTTTGGGCATACCACTCCACATAGAAACTGCCTACAAGCTACTCTCCCTATGAGTTAGTGTATAGTAAATTACCAACACTTCCCATTCAAATTGAGCTTCGTACACTATCCACGACATGTGACCTCAACCTTGACCTTGATCTAGCATAGAAACAACAATTAGTAACCCTTAATTTACTAGATAAAAACCAACTAGCTACCCTATCATCTAATGAATTACAAAAGGCATTCAATAAGCAATGTCATGACCTAAGGATTAGGAAAGTTAAATATCAACTAGGAGATAAGGTTCTCTACTAGAATCCCACACATGTGCCACAACGTACTAAATTTCAAACACTGTGGAAAGGACCTTATATTATTTATGCAACTTTTCCTTTAGGGGCCATGACAATATACAAACCTGAGAGCCCAGACAAGAAATTGTTGGTCAACGTGCAACAAACCAAACCTTTCCATGAGCTTAGGACAACCAGTATACATGCTACCTCTGTCAATGGACAACCTTGCTCACTATTTTGGATCTCCTCCTTCCAACTCAGTTGTGGGGAAGATGGCTACCTATGCTAACCATTCTTTTTGAATTTTTGTTTTACACATTTTTTTTACATTTTTTTTTGTTTTACACACTTTTTCAACTTTTCTTTTCTTTTTTTACACTATTGTTCATGTTTTTACTATTTCTTTATTTTCTTGATTTATTTTCATTCGTCATCTAATAAGTGCTCATGATGGTGGATTGAATTATATCATATTGATTTCTAATGTTTGGTTTTTACCTTTGAATTATGATGCTAATATTAAGGTATGGTTCTTTTGGTAAAACAAACAATGAGTCCATGCCGTCCACTCATCCATACAACTCTATGGTCTTCTTTGGCTTGGAACTGTACAGTCCTTTTTTTCTAAGTAAATTTATTAATGAATTGGTGGCTAGGTACTTTTCAAACCAAGGAAAGACTCAAAGGATGAAAAGGGTGTGACTTTAATGGGATTCGATGCATTTTTGCTGACCATTCTCTTGGGTGCTTGGATGCTTGTTCCTTGGGTTTTTCACCATTCTGACATTGTTCAAATATCAAGAAGCTAAGTGAATAAAAATAAGTCTTTGCATGGTGTGGTTCCTGTGCATAAACATCAAAAAAAGAGAAAAAAGAAAGGAGAAAAGTGAGAATTCAAAGCACACCCCTTAGACATAATAAAGCAATATGGGCTACAAGCACTACTTATGGCACTGGAAAGACATGTTACCCATGCCTAAAGGTTCCCTCTAACTAAGGCCCTTTCTTACTTCCTACTTCTCCATATCACTCTCCTTGAGATGGTGGTCACTCTTTGTGAAGGCATTCTTGTTACTTGAAGAGGATGGATTGGCCAAATGTATTAATGTGAGGTCACTAAATGTGGTTGGTTTGAGTTTGGATTTGGGATGAGTTCTACTCAGTTATCTTAACCATGAAATACACAAGGGGCTTTACACAACCTTGTTCTTGGGATTCCATTCCATTCTCTCCTCTTCATCTTTCTTCCCATTTTTCACCTCATTACTGGTTTTATCATTAGTTTGTTTTAGGTTGAGGAATTATTTTTCTTTGGTGAATTCTTGTGGGTAAGTTTTTAACTCTTGCTTCCAAATGACATTCCTAGAGCCTACAGACTCTTTTGTTTGTGGGTTTCTCAGGGCATAAAGGGCATGGACCTGCTTTGGGGAGGACCCACTAGCATTCCTTTTTAGTGCAATTGTTAAGTTCTTTTCCTTAAAAATTTCCTGTAATCAATCATCTCTTGTTTCATCCCCATCCATGACATCCATTTTATTGGTGTTGCTATTGTTATTTTTTTCCTCCATATTTCTTGTTCCTCATATTTTTCCATCTTATAGCTACCAAAGGTTTTCTCTTAGTCGTGGGGATCCTGGCACAAATTTTTCAATTTTCTCCATTTTACTATTCACCTAACCCCTACACCTTAGGTAGTCACCTGTGATAAATCTCTAAACTAGTTTCTGCCATAACCACAACTTAGCCAATACAGTTCATATCAAGGCAAGGTATCAACTACATTGTGGTTTATCTATCCTTGCTCACTTTTGACTGTGTTGTGTGTGTAGATGGTGATCATACAAACAATGGACTGGGCTTGGAGAAAGCACTTAGGATGGACCAAAACTGGAGCATTTACGAAAGGAGCAAGTATGGTGGCATAGCTATGGATAAAAAATAGAATGCACAATCTTAGCATTGGCAACAACACACTTCATTTTCTTTCTCTCTCTTTCTCTACAAGCTTCCAAATAAAGGCTTGGATGTCATTTATATATGAGTGTTCACCACAATGGTCATGAACACTAATGTTGTAATATGCTTATTGATCCGTTCACTGGGCACGTTGAGTTTGTCATCCCATTCCACCATCAGTTTTCAATTAGTCAATAATCCCATACCTTCCCAATATTTTGTAAGGAACTCGAGGACGAGTTTTTATTCAGTCGTGGGGGTATGATGTGAGTGGTTACTCTAGTAGTTACTCTAGCAGTTATTCTAATTATTAGAATGGTTACTCTAGCAGTTACTCTAGTAGTTATTCTAATTATTATAGTGGTTACTCTAGCGATTACTTTAGTAGTTATTCTAATTATTAGAGCAGTTACTCTAATTATTATAGTAGTTTCTCCCAAGCCTATAAATATAGTTCCCAAGCGCACAATTGGGAGAAAGTCTTTTAGCAATCAAGTAGCAAAACTCTTGTAGTCTATTTGAAAGTTAGAGTATTTTCCAAGTGCCCGTAGCAAGAGGTCTAAGTGTGGCCAGATCTTTATTCGAGCATTGTGTACCTGAGCACACCTTATGTACGGCAATAAAGATGACCTCTTCAATTCATCCTTGCAGCACTTGAGATTTGTTTTCTTATGCATTTCTTTTATTTTATTTTCTTATGCATTTATTTTATTTTATTTTATTTTATGCACTTTACATTTCTATTATTAGCATAGCAATTCATTTTGATCAATTAAGAAAATCGTTAAATTACACAAGCATGACCACTTTGAACATGCATGTAACGCTCGATAACCCATTAATGATTAGCATTTGGTAATCCCAACAATGTTGCACTGGTTTAGGATGTGTATGGCAAGTGGGAATGGATGCTGGTGTTAGGATTAGTTAGAACTTAGTTAATGAGTAGTTAAGTTAAATTAGTCACTTAGTTACCTCTCTCCTTCCTTACTAGCGTAGGACATAGAAACATAAAAGCTATAAAAATCATATGCCTCAAGCTTACTTAACCATACAATCATGACATACAAGTAAGCTTGGGAAGACAATGATCAACCAACCCATCCTTGTTCCAGAAGGGCGCATAAGCACTTAGTCCTTGGAATTCGACCAAATTGTGTTTGAAATGCTCGTATTCGTATGGTTGAGCGTAGGGGTACCTCGTCGCTCATCAATAATGTACAAAAGAAAAACTTCTTAGGGTAATTGGATTTCAACAAAGATCTATGATTGAACACTAGCAGTAGTAAAATAAAGGATACAAAACTTTAACAAATCATCCTAGCAAGTGGATTGCATTCACTTATGTAGGAAACTAGCAACAAAAACAACAACAATAATAATCGTAATAAAAATAATGTAATCCTATGATTTAACCAAGAATATTAGAGATAATTCATTAAAATTCATCTAACAAATCAAAGAGTTAACCACATGCATTAAATTAAATAAATAAACCTTTGTAAATTTTTAGGTTGTGACATTTCCTCCCCTTCTTCAAGAATTTTTCTCATATCTACTTTAGTTTTTTAAGTTGCCTCTTGATTTCCATGTCATTCCTAAAGAACTTTCACCATAGGAATTACTTTACTCGACAGTTGTCTTTCTTTTCTACCTATGATTCTAATTGGATATTCTTGGTAAGTAATATTTGGTTGTAGATTTATTTCTTTCCATTGTATAACATGGCTTTCATCTTAAACATACCTTTTTAAAAGAGAACATGGAAGACATCATGGATTCCTCCTAAACTTGGTGGCAAAGCTAATTAATATGCTACTTTTCCAATCTTCTTGACTATTTCAAATAGACCTACATATCTTGGAGCTAACTTGCCTTTCTACCAAAATCTCAATAGTCCTTTCATTGGAGACACTTTCAAGGAGACATAATTACCAACATGAAATTCAAGAGGTCTTCTTCTGAAGTTAGCATACTTAGTGTATCTATCTTGAGTAGCCTTAAATACCCTTGAACTATGCAAACATGCTCTATAGCTTGATCAATCATATTTTTGCATAGTTACATTCTATCTTCCATAGTAGTCCAACAAATAAATGATTGACAAGGTTTTCCATAAAGTATTTCATAAAGAGTAGCTTTAATACTTTCTTGATAACTATTGTTATATGCAAATTTTGCTAAAGGTAACATTTCATCTTAGTCCTCCTTATATTGAAGTGTACAAGCTCAAGGCATGTCTTCTAAGACTTTATTTACTTGCTCTATTTACCCATCCATTTAAGGATAATAATAAATTCTACTTTATGTATTTTCAAAAGCTCTTGATTTACTACTTCCTTTAATTTTAGATTTAGTCTTTGTTGAGGTTGATAGCATAACTTAACTATAGAATCAATATAAATTTGATGTTGATAAATGTATGGATTTATTCCAATGATTTCATCATATGACCATGCAAAACCTATTAGCCATTTTGTTACTACCTTAAGAAAATTTTTTTTATTCATAACTAATATTAATGTTGATAATTACCAATTTTTCATTATTTAGAAATACATATTCTAGTGAATCTAGTAATGTCTTAAGTTCTATAAGCTCTATTTCAATATTATCATGAATTTATAGCTTTATTCAATCTATGTCTTCTTCTTGTTGATATTATTTTAGGAAAAATAACTTTCTTAGTTACTCCATCTCATCTACTTCATCTATGTAGACACTTGTGAGTTATTTAGTTAGTTCCATGCATATGTTAGATTTACATTCTTCTTCAATTGTCAGCCATTGGTACCTTCTTGTTCCATGGCTATAGTGTACAAGCATTTTTGGACACTCATATCTTCTATGCATGCTTTACATGTTGAGATGTTTCTCTACCAAATTATCCAAATCTTCTGCATTCACTTACATCTTATATTTTGTTGTATACAATACATGGAACTCTTTGTTTGTACATGGCTCCTTTTTCATCTTCCTTGGAAACTTCCTAGGATATGTTTCTAATTTCTAACTTAGCATGAATTATGCTAAGTTGTTTCCTTTCCATGATAATTTGAAATTCCCCTTTATTCTATTCAACATGAATAACTAAGAAGTCTACAAGGTATGACCATTCACCAATGATGATCATCACATCCTCTACCTCTTCAAGTGGGACTACAATAGATTAATCTATGAGCTTCAATCTAATGTTTTATTTCTTTAATAGTGGAAAATTATAAGCTTTATACATATCTTGTGATTTGAGATTAATTCTAAATCCTAAATCTAAAAGAGCTTTTCACAATGTGTTTCCTACTATTTGTAGGTAGATTAAAGAACTTCTAGGATCTATTCTCTTCTTGGAAAGCATATCTTCTTTAATCCAGTGACTTACAATCTATGTAATCATGATAGTTATAATATTTTGATTCTATTTATAAGGAAGCATAACTTTCTTAAAAATTCTTAGAGTTGTAAACATTGAATTTGGAGTCTTAGATATAGTTTCTCTTGTTATGTTAGATGGACTACTATTCTAAATATCTCTTTCTAGGCTTGCTTAAAAGTAAGGAAATTTTCTTGATTTAGACTCATAGTTGTTGGTAGTGTCTTTCATATGTGTGTTTATGACCCTAGTTACATTCTTTTGTTAAGGCTGTGTTAGAAAATCTCCTTGCATTGATGGTAGAAAAACTATAGGAAGTGTATTAAAAAACTACTGAGGATGTTGCATGATTAGATGAGGCAAGAATATTGGTGATCCCACAAGTGGAGTTATGAGTTGGTAATATTCAACAAGATAGTAGTGATAAGAAGTATCATCAAAGAGGTGTTTTCTAAAGAAACAAGTTACTAAATGTAGTAGCCATAAGAACCTAGTCTATCTATAGGGATATTGTTACCTCAATGGTGGCACCCCCCATGACTATGAATTTTACCACTATTGATGGTATTATTCTTCAAGTTAAGAATGAGCCCCACTAGGATAGTCTGATTGTTGATGATAAGGCTATCTATAATTATCTTACAAATAAGGTAACCTCCTAGGCATTTGTTCTTTTAACAAACTTCAAATTTAGTATATGTTCCTAATTCTTGTGAGTGATTCATGATGAGACAACGGCCCTTAAGATGTTCATATTAACAAAAGTCATAACCATCTTCCCCTTCTAATAAATCATGATAGTTGGGCCGCATTGAAAGGATGTCGTTAACACAACCCCATTGATAGGATCTCATTGATGTGATCTTGTTGACATAGGGTTTGACACATTCACGTGTACCCATCGATGTGGCACACTATTCTCACTTATAAATGTGTGCCTACCTACCACATTTATGGCAATCTTTCCTTAGTTGTAGTGAAGTTCTTGCATTTTTATCTTCCAAAAGTTAGAATATTTTCTAAGTTCCCATAGTAGGAATCAAAGAGTATATGGATCTTTATTTAAGCACTTTAGTGGGAATGAAAATAAAGACAAGTTTTTCTAATCAAACCTTTTACCACTTGGAATAGATTAATTGTTTCCTTATGCATTTATTATTCATGAACTTTACTTTAATGAATTTTAACTAAGTAATTAATATAGATTAAATAGAAAACATAAGTATGACCACTTTGAGAATATGTTTAACACTTGGTAATCCTAGTAGTATTTAATGCTTGGTAACCCAATGGCACTATAACATGTTCAGGATGTGTACTATGAGTAGGAATGGATGCTTATATTAGAATTAGTTAAATATTATTCTTTTATTAGATTAATTAAGAATTTAATTACTTTATTCTTGTTCTTAGGTAACTAATCATAAAATATAAAATGATAAAAATCATATGCCTTAGTTACAATAAGTCATACACTTGTACTTGACAAGTGGAACTGGGAAGACAATGATTGCAACAGTTAGATTCACTTCCTAGAACTAGTGTACTTAGAAACCTAAAGTTTGTAGAATTTGAATGAATCACTAAGTGAACACTAGTGATTTTTATGGTTGGGCATAGGGTATACTCACTACTCATCATTGGTGCCATTGTTGAGTATTTTAGTTAGCTACATGCACTATCTAGGACTTGGTAAAATTTATTCAACATCATTGTAACAAACCTTAAAGTCACAATCATTTAAAGTAATACTAATATTAAAAGCACAATGATATTTTCTTTTAATCTAAGATGTCTTCTTCTCACAGGGCTGATTCTTTGCACCATTTAAGCAATCATCCAATCAACAAAGGCGTGGGGGGAAAAATCCACCAGTGCCCCAATAATTCAAAGTTATATCTACTCATCTTGATAAGTATGTGCTAGACTTCATCATCATCCTACTTTATGATGAACAGTTGTGATGAAGGGATATGGAGGACAACATTGTGTTGTCGCTCACTCAATCAGTTCATGTGATGCTACTCCAAACTCTTATGAGGCTGGGCATTCGGGGGCTCAATGTTGAATACATTGTGTAGGATCATAACTATAGGGACTATCATCTCACTAAAGCACAATGTAAGAAAGATCAACAACAGGAGATGCACTATGAAGCTTCAAAGAAGAAATGGTTCAATAACTCCTTATTCTTGTAGGGCCAGAAAGATGGAGAGAATTCCTTCTCTAAGGATTCTCAATTCATTTACTCTTCTCCCCTTGGTTTTGATGAAGGGAACCTAAACCAAAACTTACAATTCATTGTAAATTATCTTGGTTTGAGCAAGGATGGGTTCCATGACCATGGAGGATCCAAAGATGGGAGTCTTGATAGGAATGAGGATAGGCATCACAATGATGATAAACATGATGATCATGACCATCACTTCAAAAGAGGAGGTGGCAAGCATCATGGTGGTGCTAGTCCTCCTTCCTCTTCTCTTTAGTCATCATCCTCTTCTTCCTTCTCTAGCTTAGATGGAAGCCACAAAGGATGTGACCATGATGAAGGTGACCAACATAACAAAGATGATCATAGGGCCCATCGAACTAATCAAGAACAAGGACATGGGCATTCAAGGAAGGCCTACCACCACAAAATAAGGGATAGAAGAGGGCATCATAAGCATCATGTCCATCATACAGGCTATGATTATGATGAGCCTTTGCTTGCAACTCAAAATATGCTAAACATCACAGAGGCCATGAGGATCCTAACAAGACATGTAAAAGACAATTGAATCACATGGTTGGATATGAATAACATTCCCAAGTTCAAAGGGGGATATAACTCAGATCCACAAAACCATCTTCAAGTCTTTCACAATGCCTATGCCTTATAGAATGTGGAGAAAAAATGATAGAAATTAAAGTTGTTCCCAAAGACACTCATTAGAGAAGTTCAAAGTTACTACTAGTCCTTGGAGCCAAAATCAATCCATCAATGAAGTATGATGCTTGATCTTTTCAACGAAAAGTATCAAATGTACTTATGAGGGTTCAATTTGAGAAAGTAGATCCAAGGTTGAAAACAAAAAATACATGAACCCTTGGATGCATCCATGGGTAGGTACTATTCTCTCTTACACTGATGTCCTAGCCATGGTTATTCTCAAAGGGAGCAACTCTGCCATATCATAGATGGGATCCAAATAGAAACAAAGAGAACTCTTAGGATCTATGCACAAGGGAGATTTTAAAAACTTAGAGCCCATTAGATTCAAAGACTGATAGAGTACGTTTCCAAAGAAGAAGAAGAGTTGAGAAAAATGGAAGTACAGAGGAGTACAATGGGGATCCTTCCATTAGAAAAATGGAAGTCTGATTCTATGATAATGAGGAGGCACTAATTGATGAGGTGGTGCAATAGAAGACCTTGCTAATTCAAAATTATTTTTCTAGAATTTTGGCTAAGATAGATAAAATGTGGGACTCTTTGGATGAAAAGTTCCAAACTACACTGAAAATAGGAAAGGAATCCAAATAGCAAAGTAGCGATCATGATCGTAGGAGAAGAAAGGAAGGTGAACATGCCTGATGAGTGGCGAGATACCCCTACACTCCACCATACGAATACGAGCGTACACGCGCGATCCAGTCGAACTCCGCAGACTAAATGCCTTAACGCCACAAGAAACACTTGGGGTTAATCGTTCGTTGTCTTCCCAGGCTTGCTTGTATGTGTCACGGTGTATGGTTAAGCAAGTCTGAGGTATGTGATTTTTTTGGTATTTTCGGCTTATCTTCTATGCTA
>MNCI01031887.1:63454-94543 GCA_015680685.1 Gnetum montanum
AATGCTACTGTACCAGTTTACGTTCGTGGGTTGGTTATTTATTACACCAGCAAAGAGGGCCTCGTCAAGGAAATGATCAGATACCGTGTATTCGTCCTCTTTGTTGTCCCATCGCAATCGGGATAGGTGATCAGCGACGACATTCTCAGTGCCTCTGCGGTCTACAATAGTTAGATCGAACTCTTGAAGAATAACCAGCCAACGTATGATACGTGGGCTGACTGTCGACTTATTCATCAGGAACCTAATGGCACTATGGTCTATGTGCATATATACCTTGTAGCCCAATACATAGTGCCTAAACTTGTCCAGTGCAAACACAACAGCCATTAACTCTTTTTCCGTAGTTGTGTAGTTAAGTTGTGCACCGGTAATACTTTTGCTGGCACAATGAATGTAGTATGGTCGTTTTTGCTCATCTAATTGTGTCAGTACAGCTCCTAAAGCATAATTGGATGCGTCAGTCATTATGTGGAATGGTCTAGACCAATCGGGTGCTTGTAGGATGGGGGTTTCTACAAGCCTCTGTTTAAGAGCTTGGAATGCTTGCTCACATTCCCTGGTCCACTCAAATGGCGCATCTTTCTTCGTTAACTCTACCAACGGCTTGGCAACCTTCGAGAAGTTCGCGATAAACCTCCTGTAGTAGCCAGTATGTCCAAGGAATGATCTTACGTCTTTAACGGTTTCAGGTTGTCGAGTGATTCCCTGGATGACTTTAATCTTTTCGGGGTCCACCTCGATTCCTGACTGTGAAATTTTGTGCCCCAACACTATGCCCTCTTGAACCATCAAATGGCTCTTTTGCCAGTTGAGTTTGAGGTTGGTTTCGACACATCGTTTCAAGACCTGCTCTAACCGATCGAGGGCTTGGTCAAAGCTCGTTCCATAGGTGGAGAAGTCGTCCATGAAGACTTCTACTCCATTACCTATTTGTTGCTGAAAGATACTTAGAACTAAGCGTTGGAATGTGGCAGGTGCATTACATAAGCCAAAAGGCATTTGCTTATATGCGAACGTTCCCCAAGGACTGGTGAACGTTGTTTTGGCCTGGTCTTCTGGTGCAATGCGTATTTGGTTGTACCCGCTATACCCGTCCAGAAAACTATAGTAGCGATGCCCTGCGATAGTGTCTAAGACTTGGTCTACAAATGGTAATGGAAAGTGGTCTTTGAATGTTGCCATATTTAATAGCCTGAAATCTATACATACCCTCCATTTACCTCCCTTTTTCGGTACAATGACAAGAGGGCTAACCCATTCGCTGTCAGCGATAGGGTAAATGAACCTGACTTTGAGAAGCTGTTCAAGTTCTTCCTTAACAATTTGCTTTAGTTTCGGGTTCAGTCGCCTCTGGGGTTGTTTGCGAGGTTTCATAGAAGAATCAGTATAAATCCTATGTTGGCATATCCGAGGGTCTATTCCAGTTATTTCAGGATACGACCAAGCGAAGGCGGTAGACCACTTGTTTATCACCTTTAGTAAATTCTCTTTTTGTGTGGGTATGAGCTTTGCGTTAATGATCACCGGTTTCCCATTGTTGAGGGTCACGTATTCCAGACCAGTGGGTAACGGTTTTAATTCTAGGGGCTCCTGTTTAAACTCTTCAGGAATCTCCAACTTCCCCCAATTAATGTCTTCAGAGTTAAGGGCTGGAAGTTGGCAACGAACTTGCTCCAATAGGTCTGTGCTTTCAAGGTAAGCATTAGTTATTCCCTCAGTTAGTTCCATGCAGGTAGTTGGTTTGTCGTCTTTATCAGCTATCAGCCACTGGGCGTCTTCTTGTTGTGTGGCTGTTGCATATAGGCACTTTTGTATATTGATATCCTGTGCACACCGATTGCATGCAGGTAGTGTTAGACTTCGCATTACCCATGACTTCTGCACGCAATGACACCCTGTGTCACTATATGCGATGCATGGAACTCTCTTCCTCTCAGTTTTCCCATATGTATTTGTCTTTGATATTTCTAGGGAAAGATTACGAATTCCTAAGCGAGCGTCGATTGTGTTTAACCATGCCCTTCCCATGATAATTGGGAAATCCCCTTTGTCATTATTGATTTCAATCACCAGGAAGTCAGCTGGGTATGACCATCCACCTACAGTTGTAACAATGTCTTCAACCTGCCCCAGAGGGACGGTGATGGACTGGTCAGCCAGCTCAAGGCGGACATTGCTCTTCTTAAGTGGAGGGAGGTTCCAGGTCTTGTATAATTGTTGTGAGATTAAGTTAACCCCGGAACCTGAATCAAGGAGAGCCTTATGTGGTTCATTCCCGGCGACTTGAAGGTAAACTAGGGGGACTCCTGGATCTGATAATTTCTTGGGAAGGTGACCAACTTTGATCCAGTCAGTTACCGTATGTGTTAGCATAACTGTGTGCATCGGACGTGATTTTGCGGCTGGAGGATTTCGCGAACCCGCGTTAGGTGTAGAAGCATTAGGAGACTCAACTGCTTGTGAGGGCAACGACGTAGTCGGATTGTTGGTCCTAAGGAAAGCTCTTTTGGTTGGACATTTGTTAGAACCAATCGGGGTTGAAGGTTTAGGTGCCCTCGCAATGTTGGTTTGTTGCAGCTGAGTAGGGGTTAACCTGGGTTTTGTTGGAGCAGATGGTGGTGCAACCTTAGGTGTAAGAGGTGCGGACGTACGTGGAGGATGTCGTGGGTACGGAACATTTCTTGAAGGAGGGGGAGTCCGAAAACATTCCTGAACGTGGTAGTAACCTGGAGGGCTCATGTAACTCGTAAAGTTACTTGGACAAACCGGCTGCTGCACATAATGACCATAAGGATCAGGCTGCTGGTAAGGGTACTGATGTGCTGGCGGTGGCATCCCCCATGACAGTGGGTATTTCCACTACTGATGTTGTTCGATGGGCTGCGGTGGTGTTCCACTTGGGTAATACGTCAAGGGTTGGTGGAACTGCCTCGAGTTACCCTGTGGATAAGGTAACCTTCTGGGTGTTTGCCGTTGATTAAGTCTTGGGTTTAATGCATACACCCCAGACTCCTGCAGATGTGAGATGATTGGACAACATCCCTTGGGATGGTCATAATAGCAGACCTCACATCCACCGTCATTGTCTGAATCAGAATTTTCAGCCTCATCGGAGTTAGAGATTTTTCCCTTACCCTTGTTATGTGCAGGGTTAAAGTTTCTCCGCATGTTTTTGCTTTTATCACTACTTTGCTCATCCTTAGACTCTTCTACGATTTTCAAAACTGTTTCTATTCGTGAGTCTAAGGAATCCCACATTTGGTCTACCTTAGCCGATACCTCCGTTGTTAACTTTTGGATCGGCACAGTTTTCCTGTTCACCAACTCTTCGAGTGGTGACTCATCCTCCTCATCACAGAATTTCACTCCCTTCTTACGAAGGGAGGGATCGCGGTTGTATTCCTCCGCACTTTCTCTTTTCCGTAGCTCACCCTCTTCTTGTGCTACTTGTTCCAACAATACTTCAACTTCATGGGCTCTTAGTTGGGAGAGTCTCCCTTGGGCGTAAGTCCCAAGAGTTCTTCTCGTTTCATTTCGTAGCCCATCCACGAGGTGGCGAAGTTGATCCCGCTTAGCGTACCCATGGCCCGGGCAACGATGTAGCAATGTGTAGTAACGGGCCATGGCAGCATCCAAGGATTCATAAGCTCCTTGTTTCCAGCCTTGGATCTGCTTACGCAAGTTGGACACTCTGGAGTACGTTTGATATTTGTTGTTGAACAATTCAAGCATCGTACTCCACCTCCTGATGGTTTCCGGTTCTAAGGACCGGTACCAGCTTTCTGCTTCTTTAGTGAGTGTCCTTGGGAACAACTTGAGTTTCTGCCACTCATTGTCTATGTTCTGCAAGGCACAGGCATCGTGGAATGCCTGTAAATGATGTTGAGGATCAGCGTTGTATCCCCCTTCAAAACGTGGGATATTATTTATATCCAAACGCTTGATCCTACTGTCTTTCAAATGCCTTGTGGGAATCCTAACTGCCTCTCTAATGTCAAGCATACTTCGGGTTGCGAATAGGGGTTCGTCATGATCATCTCTTTCATGACGTCTGTGATGTCTACGTTGTGGTTCCCTATTCTCCCTACGTCCTTGCCCTTGTCCTAACTCCTCTCGACCTTCTTGTCGAGGCATTTCATCTCTTCTACCTTTACTTTCCGCGTTATGCTCATGGTGGCTGCGCCCAGATGTGGAAGGAGAGGGTGAATGATGTGATGAAGGGGAAGAAGAAGGGGATCCATCACCATGGTGATGTTTCTTGCCTTCTCTTCGGCTGCTTCGGCCCCGATCGTTGTGACGATCAACGAATCCGTCATTAGTGCGAGTGATTGTTCCTGCCGTGAACAGCTGGTGCTCACGGGGATCAGAGCCTGGAATATGTATCGTTGATCTAAGGCCCTGATGCCTAACCTCTTCACTAGAGTGAGGAGGAGGAACATCATTTTCTAAGAAACCCATCGTGAGGGGTTCCTCTTCTCCTATTTCACTAATGACGTGGGGAACCTTGCCCTTCAATAGTGAATGTTGGCTCTCCTGCCTTGCATCCCGAATACGTTGGGCGTTTGTGGGATGATAATCCCTCATGTCATAATCATCCAAAACGTATTCAGCAAGCAGCTCATGCATGCCATACTGTACCAAAGCACGGGAAAGCATGTTGGGAGCGGATCGATCTGGGGGTAACACGATGTTACCTTGCATGTCTCTCCACCGCAGTTGCTCATCTTGATGGAAAACAAAGGTAAAATCTGGCACATACTCATCGGGATGAGTATATGTGACCTTAGACTGTTGAGGACATGGTTGATTTCGGTTATGCGTATGATCCTGACTTTCTCCTGTATTGTCCTTAGGTGAGTTGATTTCATGAGAAGAAGCCATTTCTAATGGTGTGCTAACTTTCACCGTTATTTATGTTCTTGATTAACTGATTAACCCTAAGGTTCGTTTTAAGCTCACAACGATGTGAGTGATATCCCTTATGTTAAATTGGCGAAAAAACACTTAGTCCCCGGCAACGGCGCCAATGATGAGTGGCGAGATACCCCGACACTCCACCATACGAATACGAGCGTACACGTGCGATCCAGTCGAACTCCGCAGACTAAATGCCTTAACGCCACAAGAAACACTTGGGGTTAATCGTTCGTTGTCTTCCCAGGCTTGCTTGTATGTGTCATGGTGTATGGTTAAGCAAGTATGAGGTATGTGATTTTTTTGGTATTTTTGGCTTATTTTCTATGCTATCAGGAAAAAGGGTTGAGAAACTAACCTAACCTCTAACTAAGGTCTAAGTCTAATTTAACTAGCGTCAGCATCCGTTCCCACTTACCGGACACACCCTGAACTATGCAACTGCAGCTTACCAAACGCTAATCGTTAATGGGATCGCCACATGTAACGCAAGTGCTTGAAGTGGTCGTACTGAGGCACCTATTTAGCCTACGTGTGATAAGCAGCTGATTCCTTGACTAGCCGTACACGTACGTAGATGCTCGTAATCAAGTCGTACTTGAACGCACTAGGAAAGCAGGAAATAAAGCAATAAAACCATGTACTGAAAGGTTTATCCAATCAAGTTCGTCTTTATTTCCGTACACAACTTGGGTTCAGGTTACAAGCTACTCGAATAAAGAGCCGTTCACTCTAGGACTCCTACTGCGGGCACATGGGGAAAAATTCTAACTCTGGAGTGATCAATCTGCCAGAGCTTTGCTACACTAGCCAGGATTTGGAAATGAAGGGAGTGTCACCTCTTATTTATAGAAATGGTGGTGGGACACGATATCGCGTATGCGATATCGCAGGAGAAGACGCGATATCACGTCGGCCACGATATCGCATACACGATATCGCGTATGCGATATCGCAGGAGAAGACGCGATATCGCGTCGGCCACGATATCGCNAGGAGAAGACGCGATATCGCGTACGCGATATCGCGGCCTAGTGTAAGTCGCATCTCATCAATGCCCATCAAAGGGGTAAGGGTAAGCCTGTTGTAGTAGAGGAGGTTGTGGAGTCTAAAATAGATAATGATGGTGGATGTGACATTTGCTAATATGAACATCCTAAGGAATGTTGCCCCATTATGTCACACTTACAAGAGTTTGGGGTGTACACTCTAAATCCTAGACTAGCAAGAAGGCAAGTACCCATAAGATTACCTTACCCTCAAGGAAACCCCAGGTAGTTCCACCAACAACAAGACTACTATCCTAGTGGAGCTTCCATAATCATGGGGAATTCCACCACCAACATAGTAGTGCTCTTACCAGCAGCCTGATCTATATGGGTACTATGTTCAACAACCCATTTCTCCACATGAATCTTCCAGTCACACTTCATTCTAGCATCAATACTAATCTCCTAAGTACTATAGAGCCCAATCTCCAAGAGGGAAATCCCCATTTTCTCATTACCCTTCTCATCCTTCTGCACATGTATCTCCACCCTCAACTTAATTACCACTTGGTCCATCAATGCAAAGAAAAATTTCAAAATAGTCACAACAATGTAATGCTACCAGGGCTATTAACTTATAGTTTCCTTCTCAACTAAGTGGTTCAAAAACTAAATCCCAAAAAAGACCATTCTTCCAAACTAATAGTCCTAAAAATCCCACACCAACCTATGTGGTTGATAGCCTTGCTTCTCCCTCAGCCTCTACATCTACACCATTTGAGTTCCCTTCAAATAAAAGGTCTCCCAAAGTACATATCATCATGTTGACTCATGCTATAACTGATTGGATTAATGCTAGCCACCTTCCTAGGAAAAGATCTAATCCTAGAAGTTTCCTTGTCTACCTACAAATCATTGGGAATGAGCCTTGTAAGGCTCTTCTTAATTCAAGTTTTGGAGTAAATATGATTTCTCATGAGATGTATAAATCCTAGAACCTACCTCCACTCAAGAAGAGCAACATTTATCCATTAGGATTGGTGGAGGACATTGTAACCACCATTTGTGGATGGTCCTATCATGATAACTTCATGATGATTCTAGTTGGTAAATATAAGGGGAACTTCCCAATCATCATGGAAAGGGCTTGGTTAAGCACCATTGATGCATGGTTGGGAATCAAAGACCTCTCCTTGAAGATTTGCAAAGAGAATGAATTTGGTAAGATAGAGAAGAAGTGAGTTCCATGCATCGCATATAGTCATACATGGTGCAACTCTGTGCAGAAACTATGATTTGTAAAAAGTACAAACATCATAGCATGCATGAAGTATCCAGATGTATTTGAAACTAAAAGGTGCTTGTACACAGTAGCCACAAAAAAGGAAGGCACCCAGTGGTTGACAATTGACCTTAATAGTAGCTCAATAATTTGCATGGAACCAATTGAAAGCTTAATGAGTACCTATGTTGAAGTCATGGATGAGATGGAGTAGATCCATCACCAACTCTTTGATGAACCTAATGACACTTATTAAGGAAGTTAGAAATCCTTGAAAGTTTCAAACAAGAGCCCCTAGAGCTAAAAAATCTACCAACCAAAATGGAATATGCTTTCTTAAAAAATGATGAGCTGGTTATAAATAATGACAATCTTACTCTTGAACAAAAAGAGAAGCTATTAAAGGTGGCTAACAAATGGCCAATAGCCTTCACCTAGTCATATCATGAACTAACTAGAATTGATCCATGAATATGCCAGCACTGCATTTATATAGATACCTTCATAAAGGCAAAGAGGTAGCAGTAGTGGCTATTGAATCCCAAATTAAAGCAGATCATTAAGGAGGAGATTGAACAACTTCTCAAGATAGGGTTCATCTATCCCATTGCAAATAATGAGTGGGTTAGCACACTTGTGATAGTTTCAAAGAAAGATGGCAAGTGGAGGGTTTGTATTGGCTTTAGGTTGCTGAACATGGCAACATACAAAGATCATTTTCTATTGTCATTTGTGGACCAAGTCTTGAACACCATTTTTGAACATTTCTACTACATCTTTCTAGATGGTTACAATGGCTATAACTAAATTCATAGTACACCTAAGGATCAGGCCAAAACCACATTCACAAGTCCCTAGGGGAATTTTGCATATAGAAAGATGTTATTTGGTCTATGTAATGCCCCTACAACCTTCCAATGCTTTGTCCTTAGCATCTTTCAATAGCAAATCGGTACCAGGGTGGAACTCTTCATGGATGACTTCTTCACCAATGAGGCTACATTTGAGGAATCCATATACCACCTTGAGCAAGTGCTAAAAAGGTGTGTGGAGACCAACCTTTAGCTCAATAGGCAAAAGAGCTATTTGGTGGTCTAGTAGGGCATTATTCTAGGGCACAGAATATTATAAGCAAGTATTGATGTGAGCCCTAAAAAAATAAGGATCATCTAAGGAATTACCCATCAACCGAAGACTATCAAAGATATCTAGTCATTCCTTACTCACACTAGTTACTATCGATGATTCATAAAAAATTTCTCTAAGATAGCTAAACCATTAGTGGAGCTTACAAAGAAGGATGCTTTATTTGTCTGGACTAAGGAACGCAAGAATGCATTCTAGCAACTCAAGTAGAAGCTTGTAGAACCTCCAATTCTATGAGCACCTGACTGATCCAAACCATTTCATATCATGATGGATGCATCAAATTATTCTTTAGGATCCATGCTCATGCAGTTGGATCATCAAGAATATTCTTACTACATCTACTATTCAAGTTGAAGCATTATGAGTGCATAACTAAATTAGACCATAATAGAGAAATAATTGATAGTGATGGTGTATGTTGTGGAGAAATTCAAGCACTATGTTCTTGGGTACAAGGTGTTCATGCACATAGACCATAGTGTAATTTGGTTCCTAATGAACAAACCGACGATGAGTCCCTATATCATACAATGGCTTGTGATCTTGTAGGAATTCGATCTCACAATGGTAGTTCAAAATGGAGTTGATAACGTGGTCACTGACCACTTGTCTTGGTTGAGATGGGACAACAAAGAGGAGGAAAGCTCACTTTCTGATCAATTTTCTGATGAACTTATCTTCACTAGTGCTATAAATGAACAAGTACCTACTAAACCTAACTGGTATGTTGATATCCTCACTTATCTTCTCACTCAAGAGATGCCACAAGAGTTAGATCACAGAAAGAAACAATTGTTTCTTCATTAGGCCAAACACTTCATAGAAATCAATGGAAACCTTTACAAGGTATGTCCCAATGGCATGGTTCGTTGGGTTGTTTCTAATGTTAACCAACTGTAGATTCTCCAAGATGTTCAAGAGGGCCCTTGTAGGGGTTACTATGCTAGGAGATGCATAGCTATTAAGATGATAATGAAAAGGTATTATTGGCCAACACTCTTTAGAGACACTCACCAATTCATCCACTCTTGTGAATGCTATCAACATGATGATGGGTTGCCCACTTGTATGAAGGGATCTCAATAGTGGATCCACTTACCAAAGCTCTTTGACATCTGGGGCAATGATTTCATGGGTCCCATCACATCCATGTCGAATGGAAAGGCATACATCATAGTTGCTATTGACTATTATACAAAATGGGTAGAAGCAACAATCATCACTACCTAAACATCCTCTACAGCTACTCAATTTGTACAAAAAAATGTTGTAAATAGGTTTGGGGGGCCACATGCACTAATTTCTAATAATGGTACTTACTTTATAGGCACCACCTTTCAAAAGCTCATGCAATGCTCAGGAACAGAACATAAATTAACAATACCTTACCTCCCCCAACATAACAGTTAAGCTAAGGTTATGAATAGGGAGATCACTAAAATCTTAACAAGAATAAGTAGCAAATATAGGAGAGACTAGAGCACCAAACTTAATGATGACCTTTGGACCTATTGCTCAACCTATAAACTTCCTATAAGTTATTCTCCCTATGAGATAGTGTACAGAAAATTGCCAACTCTTTCTATTTAATCCAAGC
The DNA here is from genome assembly GCA_015680685.1 of Gnetum montanum. NCBI lineage: Eukaryota > Viridiplantae > Streptophyta > Gnetopsida > Gnetales > Gnetaceae > Gnetum > Gnetum montanum. The sequence goes on from MNCI01031887.1 coordinate 73,389, forward strand.
TCCATACACTTTCAATAGCTTGGAACATTGACCTTGACCTTAGTCTAGCACAAAAAGAGAATCTAATCAACCTTAACATGCTAGATGAGTATCAATTGGTGGCCCTGTCCTTGAATGAAGTGCACAAAACATTCAACAAGCAACACCATGACCTCAAAATAAGGAAGGTAAAATTTCAACTAGGACAAGATATTTTACTAGAATCCCATGTATCACAAAGAACTAACTTCCAAACATTGTGGGAAGGGCCTTCCATCATCTATGAAACCTTTCCTTATAGGGCCATGTTGATCTACAAACCTGAAAGCCCAAATAAGAAACTAATGGTCAACATGTAATAAATCAAACCTTTCCATGAGCATAGGAGAGCCAGTGACCACAACACTTACTTGGATGGACAAGCATGCTCAATATTTCAAATCTCCTCTTTTCAACTCAATCATGGGGGGAGATGGCCATCCATGCTAATCATACAAAGTGGCTCCTCAGTTTTTCATTTTTTCTTATTTTTCACATTTTTTTCACCATCTTTAGTATGTTTTATCTTTCTTGAATATTTTACAATTTTTTTTATATTTTACTTTATTTTGGTTTATTTTGGTTTGCATTTTCTTATGATTTTCTCATGTTTGTTTTCTTTTTTTTATTGCCAACAAGACACAATGTTATTGTAGCTGCTATTGATGGTGGTTTGTACTTAATGTTCTTGATTGCTAATGTCTATATTCTATCTTTGAATTTTGGTATTAATAGCTAAGACATGGTTTCTTCTTCATGGAATAGGTAGTGAGTCCATTTCACCCACCCATCCACAAAACTCTATGATGTTTCTTGTTTTGGAAATTTGAGGTCCCTTAATAAGAACTATAATGAACTTTTGACCTTGATATTTTCCAAACTTGGGAAGGATTAAATGGATTGATAAGGATGTGACTTCAAGGGGATTTGATGCTCTTTTTACTTGCCTACCCTCTTGAGTGCATGAGTCTTTTCATGGATTTCTTACCATTCTGCTATTGACCAATAACAAGAAGTTAAAGTCTTTGCATGGTGTGCTTCCCATCCAAAAATCCATAAAAACATAAAATTCAAAAAAAATAAAAACAAAAAATGATGAAAATTCAAAGCACACATCTTAGACTAAATAACGAGCTACAAGCACTGGTTATGGAACTAGAAAGACATGTTACCTATGACTAAAGGTCCCCTCTAACTAAGGTCCATCTAACTTTTTGCATCTCTTTTTCTCTCTATAAGGAATAGTGATTGTTGTGTGGGAGCATCTTGTGTCTCGAGGGGATGGACTTATCTTAGAATGTTTATGCAAAGTCATTGGAAGTGGTTGATTTTGATCTGGACTAAGGATGGACTTTATTAGGTCATTTAATCACAAAATCCACAAGGGACTTCATGTGGCCATGATTTGAAACTCCATTCCTCTCTCTCTCTCTCTTCCACTAATTCTATCCATAATTCACCTCACTGCTAGTTTTCCATGTTTTTTTCAATGTCTTAGTTTGATGTGTTAAATTTCTTAGGCATATTCTTCTACGATTGGGTCCTTAACTTTCCATAACCATTGATCAATTGTGGGATCCACATACTCCTTGGTTTCAAGATATGCAAGGGCAAAAAGGGCATGAATGTGCTATGGGAAGGATCCACTTGTATTTCTCTTGGTTAGGCTAGTTAAGTTTCTTATCCTTAGGCATTTTTACAACCAAATCCTTCCATATTCCCCATCAATTGCATCCAACTATGTGCTCCTTCATTACACTTCTTTCAATTCATTCTCTAGCTAAAATTCCTTTTTGTGAATAACCTAAGCCCTCTTCAAGTATTTCATCATGTTCATGGCTTTTCTTGCTCTCCAAGGATCCTAAGTTTATACTCTAACTCTCTCTATTTTTCCTATTTTCAAAAGTGAAAAATTTTTATTGTAGCCTCCATCGATGGAACCCCATATACAGAGCCAACCATGTAAACAAGGCCTCATTAACATAGCACAAAAATCCTATAAATACATGGCCACATTTAGCATTTTCTTACAAGTAAGGGGGGAGTTTTTGCATTTTTTTAGAGCCCATAAAATTCAAACCATTTTTCTATTTAACCTTGTTCTTAAGTCCTACAGCTACCAAAGGTAAGCTCTTCATTGTGGGGGCCACAAACCTTAGGTTTTTTATGAAAACAATTTCAAAATTTTTCTAACTTTCACAAAGGTTTAACTAATAACTAACATTAAAAACATCAATTTATGAAAGTTAAACCCTTCCAACAAACTTTGATGACCTTATGAACCAAATAATATTAAAATAATCAATATACCATTGTCATAACTTAGTCAAAGTGTACCTAACCAATGAGATAAGATACTTAAATATTATAAGTTACACATCACACGTTAATCCTTGGTTCTATTATGACTACAAATGGCACCAAAAGAAAAGTACACATAGGAGATAGGACCATCAAAACTAAGGAATAAATGGCCAAGAATTGAAAGGGGTTAAGAACATCCCCAGGAGTAGGTAGTAGAAAAGCATGCAATGGGACCTCTTTAGGAGGAGCCCAAAGTGGAATCTATCTGGCAGATTTTTGAAGTGACCAAGAATGAATAATTAAACTAAGATGAGGCACTAGGGCCAAGATCAAACCTTGAGGTCACCCTAATAGATGCATGCCTCAAGTAAATTGCATCCAAGGAGGTTTAGAAATCTATGCTTCAAGAGCTAAACTTTGGATCCTTCTTAGAGTTTGCTTCTGTAAAAGTCAAGACTCAATTGTAGAGCTCTCCCATGTGGCCCATCATCACTTCCAATAGGAAGTGGTACATGGGAAAGACATACCTTTTCTAAAAATAATAAGCAGGTCGGTTCCACTATCAAAATCAAGGATATCTCTATGTCCTACTTGGTGAAAGTAATCTCTGAGGCCCTTGGGTTACCTGAAACTGGGGCCACTCTTGCAAAAATTCCAATGCAAGAAAATCTAGATGTCAAGAAAGAATGTATGTAGCGGTGCTATGGAGTGGATCTCAAGGATTTTGGTGCACTCACCATGGTAGAATGAGCATATTTTAAAATTATGGCCTTTCACCTTAATCCAACAGTGAGGCCCAACAAAGTCATAGCCTTTTCTACCCATGCATGCACTATTCTAAGTGGAAGATTCTCTTTCAATCTTCCATAGCTAATCTAGCTTGAGATAGAGAAGCACTTCAAGGAGAATGAATGTGAAAGGAAGGCACTTCCCTTTTCATTCCTCATCAAAAAATTATGCAAGAGGGGAGGCATAGCCCACTACACTAATGATGCAGTCTATCACACTCCAACCACTTCCTAGGTGAAGATGATGAAGGAAAAAGTGCCTACAAAGGTGATCCAAGAAAAGAAGTAGCAACTACCACCTCCACCAGCCACTCATGAAACAACATTGAAGTCACATGCTACCATTTAGCACATGGATGAACTCTAAGAGCAACTCTTGCAATAACAACAAAAGCAAGAAAGAACAAGTCATGATGACCCATCTATGTACAAACCAACCATGAGGCACGTTAACAAAGTGGCCCAAACCATAAGTCAAATGGAGGGTGGGGCACCAAGTTTCTTTACCCAATGCATGTAGGTGGTTTTAAGGTCAAATCCAAGTGCTTGAGAGGTAACGGTCTCCCTCTCACAATAGCAGCAATTCCTAGACATCTTTGTAAATGCTGCTACCTTTTTCATGTGTTTGGAGGAGGGTGAGGGGGCAACTATCCTAGTGATGCAACACCAAGGGTAAGAGACAATGAATGAAGTGGTTACTGAAAGAGTGATTGAAGTACTCAATTCACCTATGGTGTATGTGCCAGACATTTTTATACTTAGAGATATGCAGATGTCCACAAGAACTATCAATAGGAGATTGAGCATAGCCCAGCATGAGGAATTGCTAGATTCATTGGTGGTAACTAGGAAACTAATTCCAAATGTCTTTGACCTTCTAGATACCACCACTACTACATAGTCAGAGCTTCTTGAGGCAAGGGGCAAATGCATCATCATGGAGAAGCAACTTCAAATAGCTAAAGCTGAGAACAAAAGCTTGGCTATGAAAGCTATCAAATTAAGAGCCCACCTTACTGATCCTATGGTACTTGGCCAAGCAGTTGCATGAGATGAAGCTTTCCAAAATATTTAGGCCAAACTCAAAGAGGTCGAGTAAAAAAAGGAGTTAGTAGTCTTTGATTAGTCCTTGGCCAATGCCACAATGCATAACATTCAGAAGGACTTGGTCTAGACTCACCAAGAGAATGAAGCCCTGATCATAGAAAATGATCACCTATGAAGTGTTGATGCGTAAAAGTAATAGATGTTTAAATTCATCCATCAATAGCATGATCAAATTGCTATGGTGAACATAGAACTGAGAAGGTTGATAGTAGAGAATAGAAACCTCTTGATGAAGGAAGTCTATGTCTTGTGCCAAAGATCTGCAATTGAGATTATCATCAAGAAGAATGAGGCCCTCAAGTTTGAAAGGGTAAAAAATCACTACAGGGGACTAAGTGAAATTGTAGAAAGAAATTAATGAAAAGCACATCCAATTGGCCAAGGTAAAAGTAAATGAGGCCCTATAGTAAATCCAATAAGGAGGTGATGTCTAATAGCCTATCTTTGATTGGTTAGACAAATTCAAGAAAGCCAAAATTTACATGAAGGAGTTGCAGATCAAAGAAATGATGGAATACATGAAGCTTGCCAACCTCTGATATGCAAACCTGGCAATGCTATCTACTAGAAGGCCATGGTTAGAATTGGAGAAGTAGGTGGCAGCTCGTACTTGTTGTATGAGATAAATTTCAAACATCATAAGGAGACTAGGCAAAATCTTGAGGATGTAAATGTTGAACTCAACATTCTTAGAGAACAATTCATAGATTAGAGATCAACTACTACAAACTTGGCCAAGAGGTTAAATGACGACCAAGAGCTGCAGAATGCACTCAGAGCATTCGACATCAAACACAAATAGTTTGCTACCTAGTTTATCAACATGAAGGAGTTGTTCCTAGTAATGCCCTGTCCATGGGATATTCCCATTCTAGCCCACATTAATGAAGCAACATGAACCATGAATGATCCTCAAATTAAGGAGGAGAATATGAAGGCATTGTTGGATACCTCCTATCTTTCATCAAAATTTGCAACTATAGCAAGATAACCACAACAACTACCTCAATAACCACATGAGCCCGAAGCATGAGAAGATCCTTTGAAATCTTAGGAACCTCAACTACCTAGAACCATCTAATTATCTTCATCATCCTGATGCCATTAAAGGAGTTTTATTTTCATTTCTTGTCTTGGTATTCTAGTTTTTTTCTAGAACACCAATTTTTGTAATGATTATAAATTCATACACTTGGGCACTCGATGTTTGTTATGTTGTTTTGTATGTCTATAGTTAGTTAATAATCCCATACCTTCCCAAGATTTTGTAAAGAACTAGAGGATGAGTTTTCATTCAATCATAAAATTATGATGAATCATGATTCTTAGGACATGTTGATGCGACCTCGTTGATAGGATCTCATCGACGTGATCCCACCAATGTAGGATTTGACACATTGACATGTACCCATCAACGTGGCACCTTGTTTTTACCTATAAATGTGTGCCCACCCACCACATTTATGGTAATATTTCCTTAGTTGTAGTGAAGCTCTTGCAATTTTTCCTTTCAAAAGTTAGAATATTTTCTAAGTGCTTGCAGTAGAAATCAAAGAGTCTACGCATCTTTATTTGAGCATTAATGTACCTCAACACTTTAGTGTGAATGGTAATAAAGATGAGCTTTTCTAATCAAACCTTGCAACACTTGGAATAGATTAATCATTTTCTTATGAATTTATTATTCATGCACTTTAATTTAATGAATTTTAAATAAGTAATTAATATTAATTAAATGATAAACATAAGTACGACCACTTCAAGCATACGTTTAACGCTTGGTAATCCTAGTGGCACTTAATGCTTAGTAACCCAGTGGCACTATAATGTGTTCAGGATGTGTATGAAGAGTGGGAATGAATACTTATGTTAGGATTAGTTAAATATTATCTAGTTATTAGATTAATTAAGTATTTAATTACTTTATTCTTATTCTTAAGCAAACTAAATCATAAAAAATAAAATGATAACAATCACATGCCTCAGTTAAACAAGTAGAACTAAGAAGACAACGATTGCAATGGTTAGATTCACTTCCTAGAACCAGTGTACTTAGAACCCTCAAGTCTATGAAATTTGACTAGATCACTGAGTGAATGCTAGTGATTCGTATAGTTGGGTGTAGGGTATACTCGCTACTCATCACCTTCTAAACTAGAATCAACAACCTCTTCTACAATAATAACTTTCCCTTTATACTTCTACATGTCATCTATGGTTTTCTTCCTTTTGTTTTTATCCTTTTTTTAGTTAAGGATTGCTCTATAGTTTCTTCTACTATCTTTAGTGTTGTTGTAAACTTCTCATCTATGGAATCCTAAATCTTTTCAACCTTTACTATAATGTCAAATATAGACTTTTAAATTAGCAAGATTTTTCTTTAAATCATCTCTTCCATAGATTCTTCCTCTTGTATCTTATAGACCTAAATATCTCTTTTGCAAAGAGATTGATCCTTGTTATGCTCATCTACATATTCTCTCTTTCTTGGCTCTTTTTCTTTCTCAGCCAGTTGAATAATTAATCTCTATATACAATAACTCGTATTTCAAACATCCTTCCTTAGGCATATACCCTAAGGGTCTCTCTTATTTTATTTCTTAATCCATCAATTATGTGCCTGAGTTATTCCATCTAAGAAAAATAATATCATGCACATCTATACATGAGTGAATAATATCTACTCACTGTTGTGTTAATAGAATCATGGCTCCCTTGTTTCCATCCTTGGATTCATGTTCTCACATTTGACACTCTAGAACAAGTCTTGTACTTATATTAAAAAGTTCTAATATCATGCTCCATCAACATATAGAATCTTGTTCTAGAGATCAATACTAGCATTTTTATTTTTTTATTAGTATCATGGAAAAAAAACTTAAGTTTTGTCAATTGTTCTCAATATTGTATAGCACATAGGCATCATGGAATACCTTTAGGTGACATCAGGTGTTAGCATTATAACCTCCCTTAAAATTTAAAATTTTATTTATATTAAGTTTCTTAATGCAATTGTTTAAGACCTATTCAAAATATAGATAGTCTATTTGATGTTGATCATACTTCTATTAACTAGTAGGAATTCATTGTAATCCTTAAGTTTGTCACAATATGATGAGTAGTAGGATATCCCAACACTTCATCATACAAGTCACAAGCACATGCATGTGACCATATCGGAATCCATGGATGGACAATGTAAATATGCTAGGAGTTAATAGTATGTTTGTGATCATTATCTTCCCAATTTGAGTTAGAGAAGTTCAAGTGTATGGTTTAACTCTTAGTGAGGCACATGATATGTTGATATTCTTAGCTTGATTTACTCCTAGTTGTAGTCATAATGAGAATTAAGAATGAAAATATAAATCTAAGTGATAACATAAATATAAATATATTCTAGCATATGGTGATAAGCATCTAGTCCTGGTTTACTATACACATCTTGGGCTTAGGTAACCATTACTGGGATTACCAAGTGAGTTCACTACTAAGCAAATCAAGTGAAACCACTACTACATTCCCAAATGATTACACTTATACACTCAAAACTAGACATACTCATTCTACCTTACTAATGAACATGAAAAGTAAAGTGCTTCAAAAATGTAAAGAACTAAGCTAAAGTAAACATAAAAAATTAAACTAAGTAAGAAATTAGCTAAGTAAAATAAAAGAACTAAGTGGATGCTACAATGATGAAAAACAATCACAATCTTTATTTCTGCTCATGAACCGTGTCCAAGTACAATCCACTTAAATAAAGAGATTGTACAATTTCTTAACACCATACTGCGAGCATTCACTTTATCACTAAGTGTAAGCTAAAAAATTTTGCTAATGTATGGAATAAAATTATTGTCCTAATGCAACGACGTATCAGTATTTATAGGGTCACACAATTCCCGATACATCATATCAATGATGACATAGGATGAGCTATGATATCATAGATGTGATATTGTAGATACAATATCGTGCTTGCTGAAAATTGGCTTTATCATACCCCCATGACTAACTGGAAACGTGTCCTTAAGTTAAAACAAAATGAGGATAGAGTTCATTACAAAATTGAAAAGTATACTCAAACTTAACATGACTACCTATTTACATAACTCTGAATGCTACATTATGGTTCAAGTGGTGTTTTTACAAAATTAACACAATTGACAACAACAAGATAAAACAAAATAAAAAAATTAGTTCAATTTGGCCTTTATGTTCCAAGAGGTGGAGGCTCCTCCCTTAGCTTCTTTTCCTTATCATCAAGCTTCTAAAATTAAAATTGATTTATGAGCACCTAAATTTTATCTTCTTCTTTCCTAGGATCATGTACTATCCATGCAAATTTTGCAATGTTTGATAGTGTCAGTACATCCTATGGACATGGCAGTTGTCGAAACATCTTATTTTCTTTAACAAACCAAGCCGCATATTATCTTCTTTCTTCCTTGAACATCCTAGCCACCTTTCTTAATTCTTGATAATTAGACATTTGGTGTGCTACATTTGTTGCTACATCCTTGTACCCTTAGTAGATGGATTTGATGATTTCAAGCTCAGAGTTTACAACATGTAATTTTTATTATGCATCTCTATGATCAATAAACTCCTTTTCATACATTACATTAATTGCCTTTACTTCTTGCTCAATCTTATTCCTTGATCATCTTGCTATTAACATAGCCATATTAGCATATCAAAGGTTCACTAAACCCATGTACTCAGTGGATCTTCTATTTGTAGATCCTTATTTTTTACTTCAGCTTGGTGGACATGGGCGAGGCTATCCAAAATTGGCTAATAGTTTGGTATCAATGTTGTGATCGAACTGATCTCAGATTTAGTCATTTGGTTTTCTTTCTCATTAAGTTTCTTGTACATGCCCACCTAGTCTCTAAAGTTTTCCTTGAGCTTTTCATATTTCTTAGCCTCATTTTGCCACATGCTTATTTCAATTACTGACTTTTGGCAAATTGTATGGAATTCTTTCATTGATAGGATGTGATTTTCTCTTTCCAAATTATTCATATCCTAGTTAACTTGGATAAATTATCCTTGTAATTGATGCATACTTTCCTTGAGAACATTCTTTTCCTTTTTAATATCGATCAACCTTGTGTTATCTACAGCAAGTTTCTTGTTCTCTTCTTCCAGGGTAGTGATGGCTTTGTCATGTGCATATGTTTGTGCTTCAGCCATAAATGTGGTTCATACTATTTCTTATTCTCCATCTCCACTTGGATTTTTTAGGTTATCAATTATCTAACTTATTTAGTCCTGAAGGCTTCTAACTAATCTAGGGCTACATATTATGTAGGGTCTCTTTTCTTTGCTCTTAAAGCTTCTAATTTAGTTTGCAACCTCTACACTTCATTCTTTGCATGCTCTACCCTTATTTTTATCATGACCAATTTATCCTTTTTGAAGATAAAATCTAATTGCACTACAATGATATCACTTGAGATATCAAAGAGATTTTACATAACTTTGCCCATCTGCAATAGTCAATTAAAGGCATATTCATGATTTGTTGAGGTCATTGACATTCCAACTAATATTTTCATGTCTCTAGATCTAGCAATATCTACCAATGGTATAATGAAAACATTAAAGGATTCTTTGATATGATCAGTGATCACTTCTACTACTCTTGTTACATCTTGGTGTTGCATGAACACTATTATGGCACCATCCCTAGTTTCTAACATCACTTAGAATGATGTAATGTTCCCTGAGATCTATTGCTTCTAGTCATCATTCCCTCCTACATGTATAGATAGCTACCCACTAGTAGGTACTATGGATATTGTAGACCTTACAGAGTTGTTCCTTACTTTGTACAAAGCAGAACCTTCTCTTCCTCCCCAGCTAATAGTTTTTGCTATTTTCTACAAGTGACTCATTGAAGGTCTATAGTCCTATTGTGGTGGTGGAGGTTTCTTCTAAGGTCTATCACCAATAGGTGTTAATCTAGTAAGTCCTTCTTATTGTTGCTATCTAGTAACTGGAATGTTACTTACAGGTGTAGAACCTACTACTCCCTCACTACTTGTTGGTTTATCCAAATGATCCCTCTTTGGTGAAAATGGTTTAAACATCTCCATGTAGGATGCATTCTGGGCTTTTCTTAAAACATCATTAGTGTATCCTAGAATCCTCTCTTGTTTACACAACTTTCTAATTAGGAAAGGAAATGTCAATGTGAGTCTTGATATCTTCTTTTCTTTAAACCTTCTTTGAATTTCTAGGAAGAGCAAATGTGTTATGTTAGCACTAAATTTTCCCATCAAGATTACACCTCCTCTTACTACATAAGTAGAGATCCTATTGAGTCTCTTCATTGGGAATAGGTGATAATTCCAAATCTTGAAATAGATCCTCTCTTTAGCAATTAAATCACTATAATTCTTATCTTCTTTTTTGTAGGATCTCTGTAGCCATAACTTCTTTGTGTTTGTGTTGAACCTAGTGGAGATTTATGCTACATTCGCTCTGACATTGGGAATGTTAAGTGCCTTGGTGATAGCTCCTACAAAATATGACACTAAGACGCCTTTAATCTTAACTATTGCATCATCTTATTTGTTTTTCCAAAACTAATATACCTCTCCTAGGTAACATTCATCATTTCTTGATAAGGTTGGCCATAGAGAAAAGGACTGGACTTGTGTTTTGATAGCTTTTGATGCAAACTTCATGAACAGTCCAAAATTTAATTCCATAATGACTATGGACATGAAAGATTTCTCCTAGACTTCCTAGAGACACTCAGTTGATAGCATGAGGTGATATTCTTTTTTAGGGGCTGGTGGTGCCTTTGCTTCAGCTTGTGTAGATTATTCGATAGTAGGAGTTTGTTGATGAATATTGAAGGATTGGGCCTCCTACCGTACATGTTCTACCTGTGGAGTTTGTTCTCTAGCTTTTCCTCTACCCTAGCCTTGTGGTCTCTTGCTTCTAGGCTATGAGACTACCTCTCCTATGGGTCTCTTCAGAGCCATCTACAATCATTGAGAATTTAAAGTTATCAAAGGATTTCAAATAGGTTCGTAATAGCTCATGATCATTTCTTGTGTTCTTGTTTTTGTTTAGAATGTATCTTTTTTTTTATTTATGGCTTTATTATGATTGTAGAGTTTAGAAAAATATCAAAAAGAAACACTTAACTATTATATCTTTGATTGTTATGGCCTCTCAAAGTTATCATTCCTCATTTATTCTTCTATTAGATGGTTGGCTAGGAGAAATAGTTTGGCTCATTAGTTTTTATTCCATGTATTTGATTAAAATATTATTACTTAGTATTATACTTATTATTAATATTATCTTTTGATGTTAGACAAATTTTGGCCTAATTTCACCTATCTACATACAATTTTCTCCACTAAGACTAAGTTAAGCACTCTAAGATCACAAGGATTCGAAAATCACATAAATCGGAACATCAATGAGGAAGTTATGAAGCTTGGAAGTTTGGACATCAAAGCTCAAAAAAAGAGCATGAACTTCCCTTATTTTGGAATGGTAGAATGAAAAATAAATTCCAACTCCTCATGCACGTATATACATTTTTATCAAAACGACCTTGCAGATGTGACATCATAGGTCATGCAACATCGTAGATGCAACATCATCGCTAAAAACTTTGGGTTTTTGACTGATTTTCAATGAAAAAAATAAGTCAATTGGATAGTCTAGAATATGTAGAGGTTCTATGAAGGTTCTTTAATAATAAATGATGCTTTGATTATAAAAATTTGACATTTAAACATCATAAAGAACAAATCTTGCACAAAGAAGGTTAATGAGATATATATGAGATGGTAGTGAAAATTGTCAAACATATGGTTAGATTATGAAACTTTTGGGAAGTAAAATTGATGGTTAAAGTGTCTTAAAGGCACAAGATGACATGGAATTGGTTCTTAGATATGAGGTACAAGAGTTATACAAGGGGATCCTCACCAAAGCAAGCTTTAGCCCTTAGTGCCTTGTATAACCACACCTATAAGTATCCATAGGTACTCAAGGAGTTGAATGTAGAATATACCTATCTTGCAAACACACATGTTAGTATTTCCAAAGTGGGAAAATAACACTATATTATACAAAACCATAGAATTATGATTAGATATACTAGTGAGGTGGAATGGGATTAGAAAGGATTACAAAAATTGGGATGTAAGGTGTCTTACCATAGGCATATTGAATTATTTGTGTGGGATGTATGGTTAAAGTAGTCATTAGTCCTTCTATCCAAGATCCAAACCAAGCCCATACCACTTACCAGTGACATCACACTATTTCATCCCAAAACTAGCAACCATAAGGCTACCACTACTACAAGATGCATTACCGCTTGACAATTTAGTACAAGGAAGGAGTTTATTAATAGCAAACTTTATTTTTAAGATTTCTGAGAAGCTACCTACCTTCAGGCATGGGTAACATGTATTTCTAGTCAAACCCCCAAAAATTTTATTATATGCATTTATTATATTTCTACTATGTCAACCTTCCCAGAGGACTACCTTTAAGCATGGGTAACATGTCTTTCTAGTGACATGGTAAGGCAACACTTATTGTACTCATACTTCCATTTTTTGTTAGAAATTAAGAAAATAATACACTCTTAATAATAAGATAATACTTATAGTAGTAGTCTTAAAGAACCCACAAATCTCTTTAATGTCACATCCTTTTCATTTCCACTTGATTCTTCACTTCTCTATCTAGGCATAATGATCACAAGTTTATCTTAGTTTTATTATGAAAAGAATATCATTATGGCCATCATAATAACCTCTTATTCCTATAAATGAGTGGATAGATGATGTGGTTTCACTTTATATAGATTGAGTCCTTTTATAATTTTATAACATAGGGTAATCTTCACCTTATTAGGATGACATCTTACTTTATTCTTTTACACTTTATTAGAAAAATATATACAAGAAAAATGATCAAAACCATAAAAATGATAAAAATGGAAAAATAGAGGAAAAACTTTTAAAAGATATTAAAGAATAGCAAATTATTAAGAAATTGAAAAAAAAAGTATAAAAGAATGAAAAGATATCAAAAATATGAAAAAAAAAATTGTAAGAAAAGTAAAAAGTATGATAAAAAATTATAACCCAAAAAATTAGAAAAAAAATAGATGAAAAGCACTTATCAATTCCTAAGTCAAGATAGGGCATCTCCCCCATGATTGAATTCATGGGCATTTGTTCAAAAATGGACCCTAGATCCTCAAATCATACACTCTAGATTCCTTGTTTATCATCCTTAATGATTTATACTTTTGTTTATTATCCCATGTGACATTGATGATAATCAAATTTGATCTTTTGGGGATACATATTCTGTTGGACTAGGTTTTTCCATTTTAGAAGGTCCAACTATATTTTCTTGTTTATTCTTAAATTCAAGTTTTGAGTCTTTAGTTCTACTACTTGTTGGTATATGATTATGGTTTAGGATGTTCTTTTGTAAATTCTCAATTTGGGTTATTTTCTTGGAATAGGAGTTAATAAGTGAGTCAAATGTTGCCATGCATGTTTTGGATAATTTCATATTCTCATCTTTTAACTAGTGGATATCTTTTGGTTTAGTGGTCATTGCCTCTTCTTACACACACACTTGTTTCTCACATTTGCTATTGGTTGGTGTAAGGATTGTGTTAATATTTTAAAGTTTTTGTTCACAATTGCATCCTTCTTTATCATCAGTAATGCATAAAATTCATTGGGTATGTATGGATCCTTGCTCATCTTCCTTGGAAATTTCTAAGGATAAGACTCTCATTCATAACCTAGCAGCAATTATGCTAAGCCATGCTCTCCCCATAATGATAGGAAAATATTTGTCATCATTCTTCACATTGATTACAAGAAAATTTGTTGGATAAGACCACCCATTGATAGTGGTCACTACATCTTCTACTTGCCCCAAAGAAATGGTGATTGATTATTCTACTAACTCTAATCTTATGTTGCACTTCTTTAAGGATCGTAGGTTCCATGCCTTATATGTTTCTTAATATATCATATTAACTTCAAAACCTAAGTCTAGTAGAGTGTTGCATGGTGAATTTTGAACAATCTATAAATAAATCAAAGGATTTCCAAGATCTATTCTTTTCGTAGGAAGATTTTCTACTTTGATCTAGTTTGATACTATTTTAGTTAGCATGATAGTTGTAAGTTTTTTATTTGGCTATTGTGGAAGCATAGTGTTTGTAGGAGGATCTATCATAAGAGAAACATGGTTCAATGAAGTCCTAACTCTATCAACCTTTTCTGGACTTGTCCTAAAAAAAGGATATTTCCTAGATTTTCCTTTAGTGTTGTAAGTATGATCCTCTCTCTATATATTTACTACCCTTATAGCACTTTTTTGTTTTGGTTATGATGGAAATTCTCCTTGCATAACTAGTGGTGGTACTGATGGTAGAAAGTTAGGAGGTTGAATTAACAAACTAATTGTTGGTGGATGTGTGTAAAGATCCATTCTTGGAGTAGTGGACTTGTAATACTTTGCTGGATAGTAGGGAGAAGAAGCATGGACTAAAGCATTTCCTCAAGAGATTGGAAGTTGAACATAATATTCATAAGGATCTGGTTGCCTATATGGATATTACTACCTTGGTGATGGCATTTCCCATGCTTGTGGTTGTTGCCAATGCTACTAGTATTACTCTTGTCATTGAGGATATGCTCTACTTGGAAAGTATGATCGTTAGAAGGGTTGTCTAAGATTACCCTGTGGATAAAGTAATCATCTTAACATTTTCTTTTTGACAAATCTTGAGTTAAGTGCATATGCCCCAGAATCTTGTAAGTGGGCCATGATAAGACAACATCCCTTAGGATGTTCATATTGGCACACTCTACATTCCTCTTCATCTCCTGAACTGGAATATGTAAATTCCTCAATTATAGAAACTTTTCCTTGATTTTTGTAATTTTCTCGTCCATTATCTCTTCTTTTCTTCTTATTTCTACCCTTGTTTAGTGCTTTCTTAGTTTTTTCTTCTACTATTTTAAGAGCTGTAGCGAATTTTTCATCTAGTGAGTTCCATATTTTCTCTACCTTCATTGTTATGGCATTAACTAATTTTTGAATTGATCAAGTCCTCTTTTGGATGATGTCCTATAAGATTTCATCTTCTTATTTGTCACACATTCTAACATCTTCTTTTTTTTATTGCAAGATCTTCATTGTATTCTTCAGTTGATTCTCTTTTCTTTAATTCTCCTTCTTCTTTGGCCACTTGGTCTATCAACCTTTGAATTCAATGGACTATCATTTTTGATAATCTTCCTTGGGCATAAACCCCAAGGGTTTCTCTATTATTTTTTCTTAACCCATTAATGATATGCCTTAGTTGTTTCCTTTGTGAAAATACATGGCCTAGGAACCTATGCAATAAAGAATAATATCTATCCATTCCTTCATCAAGGTATTCATGTATCCCTTACTTCCATCCTTGGATTTGTTTTCTCAAATTCAAAACTCTAGAGTAGGTTTGATACTTTTCATTAAAAACCTTAGCATTGTACTCCATCTTTGAATAGATTCTTATTCTAAGGATCTATAATAGCTCTCTGCTTACTTAATGAATATTCTAAGAAATAAATTTAACTTTTTCTAATCACTCTCAATGTTTTAAAGAGCATAGGCATTATGAAATGCTTAAAGATGATGATTTGGATCTACATTGTGTTCACCTTTAAATTTGGAAATTTTATTCATGTCCAGTCTCTTGATGCAACTATCCCTTATGTGTCTAGTTGGGATATACACTACTTCTCTAACATTAATCATATTTCAAATGGCCAATAGGGGTTCTTCATGATTATCGGGTTTGTAAGCTTGATTGTAGTGATAATCCCTTTAGTGCTCATAGTGCTCACTCTCTTCATGCCTAATCCTATCTCTTCTTGTTTCATACTCTTCTTCTTCATCATCAAGATACCTTCTATGATATTCATGTCTCTTATGATCCCTATGTCTTTCCCTATCATAATCTCTAGGTCTTTATTTCCTTCTATCAGATTCTACTAATGATCATGAGGAGGAAGAGGAAGTAGTTGGAGAATGATGTCAACTAGTTCTTCTTCTATGACTCTTTGATTCATGCCTTTGTGATTCTATAAAAGCTCTAGGCCTTAAGCTTCACCTATGTTTTGAGTCTTCTACATCTGTTCTTGGTGTCTCTGAAAGGATTAAAGGCAATTGTACCTTAACAGGTTCCTCTAGATGAATGATAGGTGTCTATACATGGGATTCATGGTTGTGGTGGATTTTTTCCATTAGGAATACATCACCATTAATTTCCTCTAGGACAACATTTTGGTTGACTTTCTTTCCTTTATTGTTTTCATGTCTTGTTTTTGTGCCAACATTGCTTCTTACTTGTGCTTCTGTGGGTTGATATGACCTAGTCATGTGTCTAGTAACATGATACACTTCTTATGCATGATCAAGTTTCATCCTAATTAAGGTTTCTTGTAGCATGGATGGTGCAAAACATTCAGGATGCAAAACTATGTTGCCCTGTAAATCTCTACACCTCAACTATTCATCTTGATGAAAGATAAATGTGAAGTCAGGATAGTATGGATCTATACAAGCGTAGGAAATCTTGGTTTGGATAGGAACACTTCATTCTTCTTCTTCATGTCTCTTTTCATGACTCGTTTGTGTCTCTTTAGTAGGGGATAACTTCTCCTTAAGTGTTAAAGCCATGTTGTATTTTGATGCTTTAGGTTTGTATGTATGTGTGTTATTAATATTGATTAAAAATGTAAAGGATAAGCTTTGTGGATTTTTGATACAATGAACTCTATAAGATCAACTACTAAGAAAACATTGACACATCCCCAACAACGATGCCAATGATGAGTAGTAGGGTATCCCAACACTCCACCATAAAAGTTACAAGTGCATGTCCATGACCAAATTGTAAGCCATGGATGAACAATATAAGTATGAGAGGAGTTAATAGTAGGTTCATGATTTTTGTCTTCCCACTTGAGTTAGTAAAGTTCATGTGTATGGTTTAACTCTCAGTGAGGCACATGATATGTTAATGTTGTTGGATTGATTTACTCATAGTTGCATTCATAATGAGAGTTGAGAATGAAAATCTAAATCTACGTGATAACAAAAATATATATCTATTCTAGCCTATGGAGATGAGCATTAAGTTTTTGTTTACCATACACATATTGGGCTAATGTAACTATTATTGGGATTACCAAGTAAGTTCACTACTTAGCAAATCAAGTGAAACCAATACTAGATTACCAAAAAATTACACTTATACACTCAAAACCATTCATACTCATTCTGCCTTACTAATGAACATAAAAAGTAAAGTTCTTTGGAAATGTAAAGAACTAAGCTAAAGTAAATGTATAAATTAAACTAAGTAAGAAATTAGCTAAGTAAAATAAAAGAACTGAGTGGATGTTGCAATGATGGAAAACAATCTCAATCTTTATTTTTGCTCATGAATCATGTCCAAGTACAATCCACTCAAATAAATATTTCGTACAATTACCTAACACCATACTGTGGACATTCACTCTATCGCTAAGTGTAAGCTAAGAAAACAAACTAAAAGATTTTTACTAAGGGATAACATAAAATTTTTGTCCTAATGCAATCAAGTATTGGGATTTATAAGTCTGCATAGTTCTTGATACATCATGTCAATGATGATGTACAATGACCTATGATATAGTAGCTACAATATTGTCAATGCACTATTGTAGATATAATATCATGCTTGTTGAAAATTGGCTTTATCAAAATATTTATTGTAGTAGCAAGGATGCCTTTAATGTTATTTATCATTTCTCCTTCTATGCCTTCTTTTTCTCTCGCTATGTTTATCTTCATCTTCATCATGATGTCTATTTATTTCCTAGTATTGGTTTTAATCTCTTCTTTTGTTCTTATCAAGAATTCTATCTTGATTTATTTCTAGAGTCTTGTCTTTATTTCTGTGTCATTTTCTTAAAAATCTATCAATGTATGATGAAGAGGATGGAAGACCTAGAAAGTGGTATCAACTTGTTCTTCTTCTATGGCCCCTTTATTTTTCCTTCCAAGATCTATTGGGGGTTCCAAGCCTTGGATCCTTTCTTATTCTAGGGTCTATCCCATCCCTTCTAGAAGTTTCTGCTAAGGCTAAACACAATTTCTATTGCAAAGGATCTTCAATGCATAAGACATGTGGTTGCAAATTGGATTGATAAGGATAAGACCTTTTATTTATATATTCCATATCTCTCTTTGCTAATGGTAGTATCAATTAGCATGCACATCTATCCTTCTCTTATTCATACTTAGTGATGACTCGTGTTCTGTCAGTTGCATCAATGAGAACTCATTGATCCAACCTTATCATCTGGGCTTCATTGATGAGGCCTAGTTGATGCATCATATCATGCATTGACATGGCCCTGTTGACGTAGTGCTTATAGTCAGCCATAAATACACACTTGCAGTTGCATTTATGGAAAGTAGAGATTGTAGTTGTAGCAAAGATCTTACAGTGTTTTCATTTAAAAGTTAAAATTTTTCCCTTGAGTGCCCACAACAGGAGTCATTGAGTGTACGACCCTTTATTCGAGCATTGTTATACTTGAGCACGATAGTGTGTGCTGCAATAAAGATAAGCTTTTTGATCAACTTTGTAGCACTTTGGATAGATTAGCTATTTCATTTATGCATTTAATGTTTTTAGTTATTTATTAAATGTTTTCAATTAGTTATTAATTCTTTTCCAATTATTATGTTAATAAAGCAATTAAGTCAGATAGAGTACACACATAAGTATGACCACTTCAAGTGTAACACGTATTCGCTTGGTAATCCCAGTAGCATTATTGCTTGCTACACCCAGTAGCATAGCACTTGGTTGCCTAGCAGTGGATATGTGGGTTCAAGACATCTATGGAAAGTGGGATTGGATGCTTATGTTAGGATTAGTTAAATGCTAGTTAATTAGTTAATTTAGATTAGTTAATCAAATCCATTTTATCTACATTTGAGCACAAACTTATAAAACATAAAATGATAAAAATCAGATGCCTTAGTTACACTTAACCATACCAACAAATTTCACAAGTGTAATTGGGAAGATAATAATTGATCTTAAGGCAAGATTCACTTCCTAAAGGACTCATGCACTAAAAATGATAAATTCTGTGGAATTTCACTGAATCGTGCATGAACACTTTGTGATTCGTATAGTTGGATGTAGGGGTACCTCACTGCTCATCATTGGTGCCATTACCAAGGACTTTGTTTGTGGAACATGCACTATTTATGAACCTCAAGGTTAATATCATTTCCACTATACATAGAATTATAAAAGCACAATGATAAATTTATTTTGTTTTGTCTTGTAAAATGTCTTCTTCTTCTCACAAGCATGAAGATACCAAACCACCAATCCCATAATAATGCAAGATGGTATACACTCATCCAGATGAGTTTGTGCCAAGCTTCACCTTCATTCTACATTAGGATGAATAGCTATGATGGTGTGATATGGAGGGCAACATCTTCTTGCCCCCCAATAGATCTATCCCCGAGATGCTATGTAAAATCCTTGAGATGCTAGGCATAGTAGATCTTCATAAAGAATACATTGTTAATGAGATGCGATTCGCATGAGCCGTGATATCGTGACCGCCGCGATATCGCATCCCATGCAATATCGCATCGTCCCCTGCAATGTCGTGTACGCGATATCGCGGTCTACCGCCATATCTATAAATAAGAGGTGGCTCTCCCTTGTTTCTCCATCCTGAGTTAGAAGTAGGGAAACTCTAGCAGTTTGATCACTCCAGAGATAGAATATTTTCCATGTGCCCGCAGTAGGAGTCCTAAAGTGAACGGATCTTTATTCGAGCAACATTGTACCTGAACACAAGTTGTGTACAACAATAAAGAAAAACTTCTTGGATAAACCTTGCAGTGCATGGAATAGGATTTTATTTATTGTTTTCTCTCTCACCCTTAAACTCCTAGAATGCGGTATGAGTACGACTTGATTAGGAGCATCTAAGGATGTGTACGGATAGTCAAGGAATCAGCTTCTCATTGCATGTGGTATGAGTACAACTTGATTACGAGCATCTCGTATGACTGCTTGGTAACCCAGTGGCGTATCCAGGATCTATGCTTGGTAATCCTAGTGGTAGTCCCATATGTATATGGTTAGTCAAGGAATCGGCTGCTCATCGCACTTAGGCTAGATAGATTCTCTCAACCCTTTCCTCCTAGTTAAGTGCCTTAGTACGACCACTTCGAGCATGTGCGTTACACACGGCGATCCCAACAATGATTAGCGTTTGGTAGCTATGATTGCATCGGTTCAGGGTGTGTACGGTAAGTGGGAATGGATGCTAACGCTAGGTAATTTAAACTTAGTCATTAGTTAGAGTTAGTTAGTTTCTCAACCCTTCACCTCGATAGCATAGGAGAAAAACATAAAAGACCATAAAAATCATATACCTCGGACTTACTTAACCATACACCGTGACAACCACAAGTCTGGGAAGACAACAAATGATTAACCCCAAGTGTTCCATGGGGCGTGTAGGCACATAGTCTGCAGAGTTTGACCAGATCGTGCGTGCTATGCTTGTTTTGTATGGTTGAGTGTAGGGGTACCTCACCACTCATCATTGGAGCTATTGCCAGGGACTAAGTGTTTATGTGCCGAATAGAACATAAAGGATATCACTCACATCATTGGGAGCCTAAACAAACCTTCGGGTTAATCAAGATAAAAAATTATATAACGGTAAAATTAGCACACCAATAACAATTTCTTCTTCTCATAAGAGCAACTCACCACCTAAGGACCATACACGAGACAGTCGGCAACATAAAACACATAACCAAAAT